>JBCJKH010001705.1:0-49735 GCA_039877255.1 Loriculus beryllinus
TTTTCTATTCTGCTTTTCTTACACCCTTTGTACTAAGGTCCTATGGACCTGAAACTGTGTCAACTACCTTCAAGCACCGCAGTTCTTTTCCATTACAAAGCTATCAAACTTAGAACTGATTACATTTTGTGCTTTTGTGTCCCCTTGTCTCACTTGGTATTTTGTGGAAGTTCTAACTTGATTTAAAAGTTTCTATGGCAGGTTCTTAGAAGAGCTCAGCTGATAATAGTGGTCATTGTCCTCAATTTTACTTTTAGGGAAATCCAAGATGGAATCTCAATTCCTGGGATTTCTGAGAGACCTGATAAAAGCTTCTTTGTTTGTCCAGCTTGGGAAAGATCTGCTGATAATGTCATTCACTTTGCTGAAGCTTCACAGCTTCCAGATGCTCTTCACCTGTAGTAGTTTTAGTAGCATTGCAGACCAAACCCACGAACAAGTCAATTGGTATTTTGCACAGATTAATTCCAAGGCAACCAGTTACTTTGTCAACATCAGTAAATCTTGTCTAGGTTTAGCCTCCAACTTTTTGGATATACTGCAAGATATGTTATTGCTGAACCTATTGACAGGGGTTCCTAAATCCAGATGTCTGATAGGGAAGAGGCTGCCTCAGCTCCATACGTATTAGTCCAACTAGCTGTGGGGCTGAACTTGTATTCCAAATAGGTATTCCACATAGAAACATAGTAACTTCATAGTGATTACTGTGTTCCTGATGACAACAGTCTTTGAAGTTACCATAACTGTATTTTTCTGTTATAAACCCATTTTAGATTGTTTGAGAAGCTCAGTTTCCTTGACTGGGTGTTTGGTCAGCTTAAAGCAGAGGGATTTGCCTGTAGTACTGTAAATTTCGATATGTAATGTAGTCTCAGCCCCTTGGTTTGCTGTCATAAGCAGTTGTCTGTACATAATTGGGAAAAAAAAGACAAATTTTTTTTTTTTTTTTTTTTTTTTTTTTAATAACACAGACATATGGGTAAAACCTGGTTTTGTCTGTTTAAAGTTTTCAGTGTTTAATAATGAATCTTCCCTTTCTGTTTCTTGAGGTTTGCGGTTAAAATGCTGCACCTTACACTTACTCATATAATTAGCAAACATAACAGAAAAGTTCGTCACTAATTAGTTAAATGAAGAAGCAGTTGTTCAGGAAAGTTTGCAGATGAAGTCAGACTAGATACTTCTCTTGGTTTCAAGAGCCTCACTCCTTCGAGGAGAAGCAGCCTCCAGGAGAAGTTTCCCATCATCTCAAAATGGGTCAAGCCATCAGCTAGAGCCACAGTCCTTTTGTTAGTAAAACCAGAGGGTTTGCTCTTTGTCTTCTTCACAGCAACATTTAGTACCAGTCTCTGCATGTGGTGTCTTTCACTCACCCAGCATTTTGTGAGTTCTTCGGATTTTAGGGGTTTTTTTAGGTACTTGTTTTTCTTCCAGCAAAAGTTCTAGTCTGAGGTAACAGAATAAGGCAAGTTAACATGATTAGTGCACCTAGAGCCTGGTGAGTTCTTAGAAATCTCTTGTGTCCTTTGTCAGGGTCATTGATCATTCTGTTCTTTCAAAAGAGTGGCATCGAATGTGTGGGGTTCAATTTTTTGTTTGTTTGTTTTTTGCTTTGGGGGTATTTTTATATGCTACGGAGTTTCTGATGGTATTCGTATGTGACACTTTGTCATTACTCAGACTTTGACAACAACCGCTACTCAACTCAACTGAGATTTACAGATCCATTGTAGATGGAAAATACTCATTGAATTTATGTCCTTGTGTGACACTAGCCTGGGACCAGGAATTTCTAAGAGAAAGGAGTTGACATGCTCATCCTCCCTCCATAGTTCCGTAGCTGTTGTTTATGCTTCAAGTTTGTGATGAGTTTGTACAGCATTCTGAAATAATTAGCTTTGCTCAGATCAGAAAAGTGCTAGCAGGTATGCAAACCAAACTGATGTTATGATGTCTGTTTTTATTTCAGTGACTACCTGAGGAAAGCAACTTTATCAAATCATACCTTTAAATCTCTTACATATATTTTAATTTTAGAGAATGCTACCATGGACTAAATGCAAAAATAACCTAGGTGCTGTGTGAGGGAGGAAAAAACTTATGTGTAGGTTCTTTTTTTTTCCCTCTTTATTTTCTACTCTTCAAAACTTTAGCAGTAGGCATGAGAAGCACGACTGAGGCTTTTTAGTTCTTGGGAAAATAATGATGTTTAAAATTGGAATACAAAACAACTGGAGTGGGTAATATCTCAGAAAAGATTACCACAGGTTCTGTGACTTCACATAATTACTTGCTTTAGTAATTATTAGCTATGTTCTGCAGTCTTTTTTAAAAAGCCTGAGGAAGACTTGTCTTTGTGTTTTATTTATTAATATGTCTAGGCTTCGGTTTGAAAACAGGCTAAATAAGACTTCAGTTTGCCTTAGTAAGCTCAGTAGTACACCTGAAAAATACCTTTTTTCATTTGCGCTGTTTCCCACAGTACTAGATTTCTGATAATCGAAGACAAATGGCATAGAATATAAAGGAAACAATAAAAAGAGCTGCAAGAGCACTTGAATTTGATACAGAAAAGGCATTTGATGATATAGGATGGGTTGCCACACTGCATGCCACAGATACGTTCAACGCTTTCAGGTTTGAAAGATGAATATCTATAATCTGTAGCAATCCTGCAGTGGAAACACACACTTCATAAAGCCGAAGGTCATAAAGCAGAAACACTTATTACATTGATAACCTCATTCCTACACTTCACAACTTCTAGCTACTGAAGAAAAGGTAACTTCTGTAGTTACTTCCACTAGAAAAATGAGCCAGAAGACTGAAGCCTTTTGATGAAGACCCACTTGTTTTTTTTTTTTTCTGTTTATGAGAAAATAATGAATAGTGCAGCATATCTTCGTGCCAGAGAATGCAAAGTTGGTAAGACAGTACTTTGACCTCATGCTGTTATACTGACATCGATCCTGTAATTCTGGTAGAGCAGATGTCTTTCGTAGTGACCAGAAATAACCCTGATATTGCAAAGGTGGAGCAGCTAGTGGAGCTCTTGGTTGGTCTTTTTCTACCTTTCATTGACACTTTGCTCTCCTGCATTACATCCTGTGTCAAATTCAGTTCTCTACCAACTGAGGAGGGAGACAAGCATGTTTGGTAGAGAATTAGTGGAGGAATTTATCTTCTCATATCAGTTATGTGCAAAGTGTGCCCCAGGCCCAATGCATGAAGGACCCTGATAACAGAGTGAGATACATGACAATCAGGGCACATTATTGGGTGCCAAGGCTGCAGTTATGTGCTTTGCCTCCTTAGGCAAATCTGCTGTTGCTTTTTTGTCAGCATGGGGTGTTCTCAGCTGGTCAGAGACTATTTTGTTGGGATTTTCAAGTCACATTGATCCTGAGGTTACAAGCTCTTAGTTTCAGGTAGTGTTTGCTCTTTGCTCTTCTAAGCAAGTCACATTGCAGCTAGTGCCTTGTCTTTTGTATATGACTGAAGACTAATACAATTCTTGCACTTTAGCCCCTAAATGGCTACTTCTTATGGATGTTTGTGGCACTGCATTGATTGCTAACATTTGTCTATACTGTGGAGTAACTGCACCGCTGCTCTTGTTTTCCACTGTGAATCATGCTCAAAATATCTGTCTTTGGAGACAGACAGTAGAGGGCCTCCTGTCATGCAGAGACATGTCTTGGCAGAGTCAAGGATCTGATCTCTTAATTTCCACTTTTTTTTTTTTTTTTTTTTTTAAAAATAAAGGTCATTGAGGGAAGCTGCCAACAAAGAAATAAAAGAAATAATATACTTACACAAGGCCATTCTGCTTTATGAGCACGCAGAGGTTAGTCGTGACTGCTGGCAACTTGACCCTAACCATTCCTCAGAGTCATCATGGCTGTTTGTAGTAGCTCACGTGAGAAATCTCATCTTAGTCCATGTTTGCAGGAGTCTATGTATCTGCGGTCCCAAGCTGGTGAAAACTGAGGAGAGAAGAGAATCTCCTCAGTGGGTAGTCCTCTGGACAGGAGTACCTCCTACACACAGACATCAAAATGAGTCAGCAGAGTGCTAAAATTAGCCAATGATCTTATCTGAAGATCTTGAAAAGTAGGTCACCATGCTCACAGATGAAACAGATAAACGCTGCTTTGTAAGGATCATCAGGAAAACTTCACAGATACTACGGCATGAGGAACAAGTAGCCAGCATTTAATCTAGTAATTCTTGTATGGAGACAAGATGAGTTGCATGTGAGCTTAACCATAAGCATGTGCTGAAGTATTTTGTTAAAAGAAGATTGGCTTGTTTTCAGTATTGTGGTTTTTCATCTCCCATCCTTTCCTGGAGCAGATACCTGGAGAGGTAGAAACAATCTTTTGGTAGTCTTCAATGAATTAGCACTGTTGGAAGAATGAGGGGCCTCAAAGAGATGCAAAATTTTTGTTGAAGTGAATTGTTCAGGTCACAATCTCTCTCTCCTGCCTTGGGTTTAGTTTATATTGGTGGTGTTTTGTCTAGATATATATTTTGTGGAAATGGGATTGCCATTCTGGGAAAAACGTACTAGCAGAGATAAGGTAAAACCAGCAAAACACTTCAAAGAGATCTACTTTTACTAACATGATTTCTTTCTAAAAGATGCTGAGAGGCAAGTAAATTAAGGGTTGTGGTGGACATATTAGTAGTTTCCCATGTCTGTCGGTGGTCTTCATTACCGCCTATGACAAGAGCAGTTCAAATACAATAATTTTTTGTGGTTTTACTTGCAACTTGCATTTATGCCTGTCTGGGTTATCCATTTGTTTGCATAAATAGAAGAGAAATGTCATCCCATTGTGGGAAGGCTTAAAAAAAAAACCCAAAAAACCCATAAATGTAATTTTCCTTGATAAAAGACAATCTAAGAAAGAGACAATGAAAATAAAGAAAGGATTTTTAGTCTTAGTGAAAAATCAGAGAAGGGGTGAAGATAGTTGGATGACATACTGTATAAAGGGCATTTTGCATTGAACATAACAATGTTAAAGAATCCATCAGAAAACAACAACAGAAAGTAAATACATATATTCAGAATTTCAATACTCTTTTCCTAAAGGACACATGTTCCAATGAATAACTGAAAACTGGTTCTTTGGGATTTGTCTCCAGGAAGGAGACAATATTTCAGCAGCATTCAGTAGTCTTTAAATAACTAAAATGATTCAAGTTAAGATTAAGAAAAACTGTTCCCAGGTAATAAAATGTGCAAACTTTGAATAACTTAGGAACAAAGGGTTTAGTCCTGTATTTGCTTAGTTTTATAATGTATATAATGCCATTGAGGTCACCATCTTGAATAAAACCACTGAGGAGTTCCTAAAATGGAAAGAAAAGCATCATAACTTCTTAAAAAAAGAATAAATGAAAAGAAGAAGAAAGCATGCAAATTTGTCAAGTTGAGCAGGGAGAAACTCAGGTTATACTTAATGAGATAATGGATAAAGCAGAAAAAATTGATTAGCACAAAAAACCAAACAACTAAAAAGCTAGACAATAAGAGTCTATATCTGAAATATAGATATCTGAACAAATATCTGAACAGTGGATTATTGATAGATGCAGAACAAATGTTTAATGTAAATTCATGCAGTTCAAGAGAAATTAGCACTAGGTAAAACTGCTTTCATAAACTTCTGAGGTTATATTTCACAGAAAGGAAAAATTAATGTGCAAATCCTGTTTAGACACCACTGGCATATGACTATATGTGCATATTCAAAATTAAAATTCCTGTGTACTTGTCAACATATTTTCTTTTTTGCAGCATATAAAGTACCTTTGAGCATTTTTGTTTATTTCTATGACTGTTTTAAGCCACCCTTTGATACAATTGAGGTTCACATGAAATGTGAATATTCTATGCTATGGAATACTGTGTGATCATAGAACCAAGCTGGATGAATAAGGATTTGCAAATAGTTGAGTATGTTAATTTAAGTCTGCCATCTCTGAGTTACTTTAGCTTTTGGTCTTTCTTCAGTTTCTATGTATTCAAGAGTGTTAACTGTGAATGATTTTAGTGTTTCTTTATCACTTTTTTAATAGAAACTATGACAGTGAAATCAAGCTTGGGGTACAGAATTTAGGTTTGTACGCCTAGATTTGTAGTGGTTAATTGCAGCTGCAGAATACAAAATTTTATTCATTTTTATTTAGAAATAACAGTATCCATCTCTAGTTGAGAAGTCAACAGCAAGTTTGGTAGGAGAATTGCACTTGAGGTCCATGTCTCCTTGAGAGAAGAACTCTCAAGGTTTAAACTGGCATGTTATCTCTTTTGTAGTAATTAGCTCGCAGTTTTTGTTTACTGACTCAGAATTCTTGGTTGTTGTTTTGAAAAAAGAGTAAATTGTATAGAAAGAGGAAATGAACTTTGCCTAATCACTCAAATGCATTTGTTTATGACTGTCTTTCAGTCTTTTATGATGGCTTTTTCGTTATTGTTAGTTTTGGGTTTTTTTGTTGACAAATTTTATGACAAAAAATAAAACTCATTTATTATAAAGAGAATTCAAGGCACTGCAAATTTCACAGGATCTTAAATTTTAATAATAAATCAGCACAAGAAGTATTCAACCACAAAGTTAATACTTGTCAGAGATCTTTAATGTACTTGTATTAGAAGTGACAGGAATGCCACGGTTTAAAAAAATTCTGTAAAGCAAATAGCAATTTCTTATGTGAGATGATAATCAAATTCTAGTCCCAGCCCATGGATAAACTAGCTAGTAAACAGGGGGAAAATAAAATTTCTTCTCTTACCTTCAAACAGACTAAATCTGTGGCTTTAAATTCAAGAGATGAAGGATATCCTTGTAAAAAGAACAACAACAACAACAAAAGCAATCCATAGTAAGAAATGGGTCACTGTGGGGCTTCCCTCAAGCTTTGTGATAAATAACTGCCTAAAATTTCCATTGTTTTATAAAACCCTAATGATCCAAAAGTAAGTATGGGGATTTGGTGAGATTTAGGATGACAACAAATATTTTGTGAGGTTCACAATGTTCAGTGAAAAACAGTGTGTAAAGCTTTATTTGTTGTTTTAAACAGTGAATTCAATTGGATTTGTCTACTTCAAGTAACCTTCCTGTAATGCTTTAAGCAATGTTAGTGAGATAATGCCTAAATTATTACAGAAATGGGAATGTGCTTTAATAATGAAAAGGTTATATTTTAATAGTGGAAATATTTTTAAGTGTAATCTATTACGTTTGTAAAAATAATTTAGTAATTCGGTGTAGAACAAAATTTGGGATACACTTACCAGTGCTTGAGGCTAGGCTAGATTAAATATACATGAAACAAAAACCAGAAGGTACTAAAAAATAATTGAAAAACTCATAATCCAATTAACCTTAAGAGTTTTGTATGTGGAAAGCAAAGTTAGGCAAGAAGCCGTAGCAGTGATTGCTGAATGTTATGAGCAGAGCTGAGAATAAAAAGCGGTGCTAGAAAATCTTCATTAATTTTGTTAACTATATATTTTTGATGTGATTGGGGTGTAGGGGCCTGTAGCAAATGTTAATGCTGGTGTGGCCTGCGGATGGCAAAGGGCAGTAGCTCATGGCAATGGTGGCTAGGTTTAGCTGGGTGTAATGCTACGGCATCCCATGGAATGCTTGAGCTGAGGTCTTGTCACAGCATAGGGATGGTCCTAGGCAAGGACTCAAGGCATGAGTGCAGCTCCAAACCAACGGGTGAAGCCCATACTGAGGTGTTGTGGTTTAAGCCCAGCCGGTAACTCAGGGCCATGAAGGTGCTCGCTCACTCCCCCACTTCTTCCTCCCCAGCTCCCAGAGGGATGAGGAGGAGAATCTAAAGAATGTAACTCCCTGCCCTGAGTTCAGCAGTAGCAGGCATTTTTCTCCTTCTTAGTAGCTGGTGCAGTGCTGTGTTTTTGACTTTCAGTCTGGGAACAGCGCTGATAACACCAAAGTTTTTAGTTGCTGCTCAGTAATGTTTAGTCTGACCAAGGACTTTCTCGGTCTCATGCTCTGCCAGGGAGGAGGGGAAGCCAGCAGGAAGCAGAGACAGGACACCTGACCAAAACTAGCCAAAGAGGTATTCCATACCACAGCACGTCATGCCCACTGTATAAACTGGGAGCAGTTAGCCAGAAGGGTTAGATCACTGCTCGGTCGGGCTGGGTATCGGTTGGTGGGTGGTAAGCGGTTGTATTCTCTTCCCTTGTTATTTCCCTTATTATTATTAATGTTGGTGATAACAGTAGTGGTTTGTGTTATACCTTATTACTGGACTGCTCTTACCTCAGCTTGTGGGAGTTCCATTCTTTTGATTCTTCTCCCCATATCTCCAGGAGCAGGGGTTGGAGGAAGGAGGGGGAGTGAGAGAGAGAGACTGCGTGGCTGACTGAGTTTAGATCACGACACTCCCATGGGCTGAGACTGAGAAAGTCCTTGGTCAGAGTAAACATTACTTAGCAAGAACTAAAAACATCAGTGTTATCAGCGTTGTTCCCTTACTGAAAGTCAAAAACACAGCACTGCACCAGCTACTAGGAAGGAGAAAAATGACTGCTGCTGCTGAACCCAGGGCATGAGGCTTCTTGCACTTCCTTACAACTTAGCTGTTTCCATCCAGTCTGATCCAAGATTACAGCTGCCTTGTATCAGGGCTCACTGAGAAGAAGAGGTGGCAGGACCTGTTGGTTGGCCAACACCAAGCACACCTTAGCCTAAACGAAGACATCTGTGTATGGGATCATCCAGAGAAACAACCAAATGTATAAGAGGTGTGCTGATAGCACCTAGATTATCAGGTTATCAGGATCCCAACCCACCTACATGCAGTTTCTTCAGTTTGAAGAGAACAAAGGTCAGCCTGAAACAATGGCCAGCCTTCAGCCATTAGGAGATACAATGTGAAGACAACAGGACTAGAGATAAGACACCACTCTAAGTATTAAAAAGAGGCATGTGAATCCTTACCACCTAAAATCACAGAGGTGAGATAGGATGTAGAGAGGGAGAATTGCAATTGCTGTTCCTGAGGGTTATATTTACCCCAAACCAACCTGAGAAGAACCCTGAAGTGGTGGTGGGGATTTGACAGCTTTGTATACCTTATCCTCTTCTGCAGTGAGTAATCATGGCCAAAGGTCTCGGAGGCATGCAAGCTTTGTGCTCAAATGCACTTGGAAACATGCATCTTTGTTGTTTGTAGGTATGACGCTGTCAGTGGGCAAAATCTGTTCTGCTTCAAAGTAGTCATATTCCTCTCTTATTCAGTCTTGAATTGAGATTTACTACATTGATGCTACTGTATTGCAGCATTAATTGCGTTCCTTTAACTGTGTGGATAAAAAGGTGAAGACTGCAGAGATTTCAGAAAGGAGGTGTAGTCTCTGTTTGTGTCCTGGTTTAACACCAGCTGTCAACTAAGCATCACACAACAGTCTGGTGGGATGGGGAAAAGAATTGCAAGGTTAAAGATAAGAAAACTCGTGGGAGTCAAAGGCAGATTGAGATAAAGGCAGTTTAACAGGTAATGCAGAAGCCATGCACACAGCAAAGCAAAACAAGGAATTCATTCACCACTTCCCATCAGCAGGAAGGGGTTCAGCCATCCCCAGAACAGCAGGGTTACATTATGTGTAATGGTTACTTGGGAAGACAAAAGCCATAACCCCAACCAACCCCCCTTCCTTCTTCTTCCCCCTAGTTTACATGCTGAGCATGACACCATATGGTCTGGGATGTCCCTACGGTGAGCTGGGGTCAGCTGGCCTGGCTGTGTGCCCTTCCAAGCTCTTGTGCACCCTCAGCCTGCTCACTAGTGGGGTGAGGTGAGGAGCAGAAAAGGTCTTGACTCTATGTAAGCACTACTCAATGGTAACTAAAACATCCTTGAGTTACCAAAATTGTTTTCAGCAAAAATTCAAACCATAGCTCCATACCAGCTACTGTGAAGTAAATTAACTCTATCCTAGCCAAAACCATCACAGTCTAAAAGCATAGCCACAGCAGATTTGGAAAAATCTGTGATTGGTGTTTATTCTGGCATGGCTAAGTCATAAAACCAAATGATGACAGCAGAGATTTCAGCCTGTGTTAGCCATTTGAGACACATTACCTGCCTTCAACAGTCTTTCAAGTAATAAATTGATAATTGAGAAGTTAATCTTCAAAATGTTTTGGACTGTGGTTAAAGAATTAATGTCAGAAGATTGTTCCAAGGTAGTCCTATTTTTATAAAAAAATAAATATCAAAGCCATCAATCCAGCTGAACAGGAAAATGATTCATAAGAAAAAGAGAGTGATCTGATATAAGCAACCTGTAAGTCAACCAACCCTACCTGGTTGCTCTAAAGAATGAAGTATTTATTCCACTAGTGACTGGGATGTACTGTTTTTCTATAAAGGAAGTAAAACTGGGACAAATCCCTTTGTAATATAAATCCTCACCACTTGGTGCTGGGATTCAGATTCTATATGGAGTAGATTTAACAACCTAAGCAACTGCCAGAGAGATTATATAAATATTCTTTCCCAATTAATGAAAGGGGCACTGCTATAAAGGACACAAAGAAAACAATTTATTCAAGTGCTAAAGCAGGAAATACGTACTTGGGTAGAAGTACAATTTTGTCACACCCTGAGAGGGAAACTTCTGTGAATCTCCAATTCTACTTTGGTGCAGAATTTCCTTATCTTGGTATACTTCAAGGCCAGGCACCATGGCAAAATTTTATTATGAAGTAAGTTAGTTATCTTAAAATTGTAATATGCAGTGTCATGATATTATGGAAAGGAGCATGATGCAGCATTGTGTTTTATTGCTGTTTGTCATTACATTAAATTGGCTAAGTTGGGAATTGCAGCAAGAACATTAGCATTCACAACCATTACTGCCTTGAACTCTGTCCAGCCTATGCACTTCCCTCTCTCTCTCCCCCAACTTGTTCAGTAATTCTGCTTTATGCCTCTTTGAATACAAAATAGATTCTCTCAGATTTCCTCCCTTCCCCTTAATGCCTTTGCTGGTAGCTGCTGTAGGGAGGAAAACTGCTGTTAAGTTTTTCCATCTGGAATTTCTCTTGTTGCAACTTGTGTCTGTTGCCTGTTGCACAATTTTGCCTCTTGTATGTGTACACATAAGCAGGTTCCCCTGTCTACTTTGCAACCTACTATTAGGCTGTTGAAGACAGCCATAAGATCTCCCCTGGGTGTTTTCCTCCTCTTAGGGCTAAACAGGCCCCATTCCGCAGCCTCTCATTGTACTTGCATGAGCCAGCCCTCCAGTTGTCCTATGCTTGTGGTCCTCTGTTGGACCCACTCCAGTTTGTCAATTTCTTCTCTCAGAGATCCCAAAACTGGATGTGATGCTCTGCAGGTGGTCTTATGGGTGCCAAACAGAAAGGAAGAGGATGAATTTGTTTCAGCTATTGGCTACACACTTGTTAATACTAACCAGATGTTATCCAATGTCCACCAAACCTGTTTGGGTGCATGGTTTGAAAGCAAAGCTCAGAAAGAACAAAACTTTCTAAGCAGAGCTAGGTGGCAGTGTCAGGGGGAGAAAGAATTTCATCTTTTGAGGACTTGCAGTATTTTAACATTGATTTTGTCCCAGTAACGTTTTATCACAGGAGCTAGTTTGGCCAAAGAGCTCAGCATGTAGCAGGAAATACATTTCAGCTATCTGAACAGCAGCTCTCAGCAGGAGCCATGGAAATCCAGTAACCACAGACTGCTGTGAAAGAGTAAAATGAAAATCTTTGCATATCTTTTGACAAACCAAAATTTAAAGGTGTTAGATTCTGCTTCCTGCTTCCCTCCCCCAGTACATATTCAGGAAAATTTCAAATTGACTTTTTCATGTGGCAATTCTTTGTCATACAAAATTCCCTATCTACTCTAGATATAAAAGAAGAAGCTTAATGGCCCATGGATAGAGATCCTACACCAAAGCAATTGCAAATCTCTAATGCAGCTGAATATGCTAAACTATCAATCTTTGTGCTCAGCAATAGAAGCAGCTGAGCCTTTTTTTCTGTAGAACAAAACACAGCTGGAGCCACCTGGCAAGACCATGAGATGCAAAGGGAGAGTGTGGCAATGACTGGGTTTCCAAGGTTTCCTGTTTGAGCAGAACCAAGGCTGGAGAGACAGGAGCTGGGTAGGAACCAGAGGTACCATTTCTTTTCCGTTTTCCTTTTTCCGTTTTCCTTTTTCCGTTTTCCTTTTTCTGTTTTCCTTTTTCCGTTTTCCTTTTTTTCTTTTTCCTTTTTTCTTTTTTTCTTTTTCTTTCTCTTTTTTTCTTTTTCCTTTCCCAGCACCGCCACCCCCGACCCCCCCAACCCCCCCGACCCCCCCAGAAATCCCATGACTCAAAAAATGTTTCTATTTTGGAGAGAAAGGTCAGATGCAGATATTTTTTGTTGTTTATTTAAAGAAAAAAATGTATTTTTGCAATCAACCAGAGCATTATACTTTGATGCCTTGTTCAGAATTTCTGGAAGCAGGATTGCTGTAAATATACATCTATTCAATGTGGTTTGTGCTGCAAAGGTTGTTCAGAGAAGAAATGCAGGGTTGGCTTTTCAGGTGAGTGCAACAAATCCGAGTTCCATTGAGTTTAGCTGAAGTTGTTGGTATCGAACACTTGAAAAATCAGGTCTGTGTAGTCCCACGTAGTGCACATGAACTGGAAAGTCATCTTGGCTCAAAGTGATGCATCAGCCAGTTTCTGGAGAGAGAAAAGGAACTCTCTTCCCACAGGTGCGTGTTTAAGCCTTTGCCTGTATAGGTACTAGCTACTACTTTTAACTTCAAAATCTTAGGTTTATGTAGCAGTTTTCTCTGTTGTATCTCAGATGTTGACTTTATTGCTGTAAAATTCCATCTCTCTTTTCATGAGGTGCTGAGAATGTCATCTAATTAGCAGAACAGGAATTGCTCTTCAAGTGCTTTTACAGGAGACTCTGACCCTGATCACCTGCAGTCAGCCTTGTGAGCGAGGGAGACTGTTCTTTGTTCCATTAAGAGCTATTATGGAAGCTTGAAAGGAGCAGAATGGGAATGGCAGATGGTTAATATCTTTGGAGAAAGCCTTAACAGGGACCAGTGTTTTCCTTAAGGTCTGTGAGGAAAGAGAGCCACTGTTACAAACTCACTGTAAGGCTGCTGGGGGCTGGCAGTCTTCACCAGTGCTCTGCTACTGGAGAAAACCTCTCCCAATCCTGAATGCAGAAAGACATTTGCCATGCAAACACTGTAAGTGGCCAGCACTGGCCCTTGACCTTTCTGGTTTCCAGAAAAGCACAGCTTTTTCCTCCTGAAGGCCCTGGGGATAGCATTACAGTGGTCAGCACAAAGAGTTTTAAGGCTTACTACACCCAAGCCTCCTTGCTTTCTAGATCTCCTGAAATCACATCTAACAGTAGTAAAGATGAAAGCAAATGTAAATGAGAATTTGTTTACACAGCACAAATGTTGGCAACGCAATTATAATGAATTCAGAAAAAACCCCCCCCACAAACAAACCCAAGAATAAAGCTCTACTTTTATCTACCCATACTTAAATGAAGGCAAAGAAACTTTGTGCAGTAAAAAACATTTCACTAAATGTGTTGCTTGAGATCCTTTCTGGATCTAACTTTTACACTTAATTTATTCTCTGTGGTTCCATTTAGAATAAAATTTAATCAAAATGTTGATTTCAATCTTTTCCCAAGAGTTTGACTGCCATCTGCCACCTCACTTTCAGAAATACTTATTTTTTGGGAGCATGGCTTGGTGAAACTTGCTTTTGCCTAGATGATAAAGAAGCTCTGTTAGCAGCCCTCCTTAACTATAAATAAACCCCCAATTTACTGTGAGCAAAATACTCTCATTGGCTAGTACAGTCACACTCATAGCTCAAGGCTAAAAGCTTTTTTCACATGTTCATAGTTACATTTGTATCCATGTTAAAGTATATGTTTGCCTCTAACTCCAGTCCTATTTGAAATCAGCAGATACACCACATTTTGTGTACATGCAGCACATTTGGTGCTCAGTTTTTGACTGGCATGACTGCCAGAAGTAAACACGTTAGTGTGATAATGTGGCAGTGCCCGTCCCTTGGGATAGCTATAATGTAATTTAATAAGTATTCAGATTTTGAAGTGAAACACTCCGGCAGACATGGTGTCTCCTGGAAGAAACCAGAAAATGCTGGATATAGAGAGTGAATTAGTTGGTTTATGGTTTATTTTTGAGTTTTTTATTCTTTCTTTTTCTGATTACACAATTCACATGGTAATAAACTCTTTGCCACTTTAGGGTTAATCTGTTCCTCATAGTTCCTGTTTATTTGCCTTGGAAGCTTGGTCATAATCTTTTATTTGCAGACGTAATTATCTCCATAGCAACTAATTGTGATTTATTAATAATAATACTAGTAGTAATTGAAACAGAACGATGGGGAGAGTATACCATGTACCAGACATGTTGATAAAATTGTTTCCAAATAAAGTGTCTTTCAAATCTTTTTGGGGAAGCAACAGGTGATCTTAAGGTAATGAGTGTATATGGAAGCTTTTCTAAGATCTTCCTATGCAATAGAACTTGCTTAGATATTTCTAAAAAATTTATTTGGTGGAGTGCTTGATCAAAAACTCATTGAAAACATTCATTTCATAGTCTTGGGATCAAGCCTTTAAGTAATTTCTGAACCTACTGTAAAGCAGTCATTCAGATTTTATGCCTTTCATAAGAGAAGAATTCAATTAAATATTAATTAGATTAAAATCTGCTGTTGTGATGAAGAACAGGAAGTTGAAGATTAAGGATTGTGTTTGACTGTAGAATGTATTCAACAGTCCTATAAATTCACTGAGGAACAGATTTCTTTTCTACATTGAATAAACAGGCTTTGGTAATTTGAAGAACTTATTCTTACAGCCCACAAATCCAAAGTCTCATACATTTGCTTTGGAGATAAGGAAAGCAGAGCTAATCAGGATTGGATTTTTACATGTAAATCCCAGGGATTATAGGAGCCCTACTTGATTTGGCACTTTACATGATTCTCCAGGGAAAAGCCTGCAAAAGTGGGGCAGGAGGCCTAGAAAACACTTCAACATTAATCTTGAAATGTTTTTCTACCTATGACTTGCTTGTGGATTGGAGATGGGGAATGAGAGTCATCTGGAGCTCATGGAGAGGAAAACATGAGATTCCTGAGAACACAGACATGCCAGAACAGCTACAATAAACCTGCTTCTTAACTTGCAGGTCTTGTTGCAAGGCTGCTCTTCTTGTGCAGTCCTCCTTTGAGGTCCTCAACAGTTGTTCTTAGCAGCACTACTCCAAAAACACACGGGACAGTTGGCAATGCACCACCATTTGTATGGTGGAAGAGATGTAAAAAAAGAAAAATGAATCAGGTGGATTTGTGATATTTCTTGTAACAATAAATACCTGCACAGGTAACTCTAAGCAATAAGATCCTACAAAGCTCTCTTCCCAAAGCTTGGCCCAAGAAGTCCCACTGCTCCTTCATGCCATGAGAAGGTCAAAGACTTGACCAATGCATAGTACATGGCCCCTTTTCCAGGCTGCTTCCTCTTCCCTGCTTTAACAGGCAGAAGAGGGAACCTATCCAGAGATTAGGTTGCCAGCCTTGAACTTGGTAAATTGGATTCAGTTTCCTCTTCTGCAGTTGATTATTTATAAGACCTGAGGGAAATAATTTTGTGTCAGATTCTTCAAGGTATGAAGCCTGTTTGTTTTAAATAGAAATTGGTGAAGGTTAGATGCTAAGTATCCTGACGTTCTTCAAGGAGCATTTGAGTTCGTACCTGAAAAAGTTAGATGGGATGATTCATATACTTGATAAACGTACTAACAAGTGTGAAATTGTCATACTTAATAGGCATAGAAGTCATAAATTTACTACAAACAGGGCTACATAGCTCCTGATGCTAATTTGACCTTTCTATCTTGTTTGAGAGGATGTTTTTGACTATAAAGATGAACTTCTTGTAATACTGAGATAAGCAGTAAATTTTATTATTGACTTATGTGTATTCACTTCCACTTTAAGGGATTTTAATCTTATTTATGTTTCTTTTCTCCATAATAATTTAAATAATAACTACATCATTAGGTCTGTAAGTTAGCCATACTAAAGAAACGTTCCACACCAGTCAAGGCAGTGATGAGTTTGCCTAGATGGAAAAATATTGTGTTGTTTGTATGCATGTTTGTTTGTATGTTGTTGTGTTTATGGCACGCCAGCACCCAATGGTTACATTTTTCTCTAGAGCTTGAGACTTGTATTCAATCATCCTCTCAGGACTTAGATGCAGTCTAGCCCAGGATAAAGTTACACTCTTAATACACTTCTCAGAAGGGCTTTAGCTGTTTTAGCTCTTTGAGCAAGTTCATTCAGGGTCTCTCTGTGACCTGATACTGTGCCATGAAGATGTATCCTGAGACACTGGACAGAGTGTTGAAAACAAGGACTGCATGTGACCAAAAGTTAATCACCTTCTGCTTAGGGCTTTAATGACTGGAAAACGGAGGGCTTCAGCCTCTAAAACCTCACAGCATTTTGTGGTGGTTTTATTCCTTTCATTTCATCTCTGCTGTTTGCCACTTCCTGTGGTTGTCTTCTTCTACCTGTCAGACATTAATCTTCTGCGTCTTCTTCTTTTAGGCACAAACTAGCATTGCTTCCTCTTCATTTTGCTGTGCAGCCATAGGGAACACCATTAACAGGAGAATTTATGACCCCCCCCAGAGCATTTCTTATTCTTTACTTGCTGCTGGAGAAACCAACAGAAAATTGGTTTTGGGTTTGCTGGTTTTTGGTTTTTGTTTTGTGGATTTGGGTTTGGTTTTTTTTTTTTTTTTTTTTTTTTTAATAATTATTTTTTGAGCTACTGAATATAATAAAATTAAATTGGTTGATGCATACCGTTTCCACCCAAGATGCATTGACTTATATTAATGAACTTGTCAGAACAGAATTAAATGCTCTGATCATGATGGATCAAGAAATCATCAACCTCACCTTTTGTGAATTTTAAGAAAGGAATATTTATTTTATTTCCATGTTTCAGTCTAGAAAAGAACTAAAATTGTTGTGTGGGACCACTTGCATTGTGCTGAATCAATCACAGGAAATAAATAGTGGTGTCAAACTGCCTCTTTTTGGACCTTTGGTGCTTCATCTTGCCTTACAGATGTGAGCAGTTTTGGGACAAATGACAGATTGGTATACACAGGTCAGCATAGGATCTGGGTAACCAAAACGCAGTGCAATGCACGCCTGGTGGCAGATGAAAGAAGTCAACACTCAGCATTCATTTTTTGTTTTCTGCACCAGGCAAATGTCCATCTGTTATTAGCAGATTCTAATTGTAATGAAAGAATCCTGATTTAACCATTTTTCTCATATTCACCATTGTTCTTAGTGTTAAGAGATGGTCAGACTCTGACTTATGAGGGCTGCTGCTGGAGAGGGACACTTAGTTACACCTTTATCTACAAAGTCTGTGAGAAGAGAGGAAGTTAAGGGGCTCAGCAGATCAAGTGATTAAGAAAACCTCTACAAAAAGGAAAAATGCATGTGTGCAGAGTTTCCCAGGCTGCCTTAACATTCTCCATATTCAATACTCAGAATTCTTCTTGTGAATAATTTATGCAAACATATTCCATGGCTACAACCACTTCATTGGGTATTTGCTATTTTGGGGCTTGGTCACCTATTTCTGTACGATGGTTACCTCTCTTTGCATGTGTGATTCTTACACATGGCTCTTCTGGGTGAATATATTTGAGGATTTGCCAAGCTTTCCCTATGTGCAAATAAATTTTGCTTTCAGCAGTGTGCATACAAAACCAACCAGAGATAAGGGGTTGCAAATACTGTCAGGAAGAACGTCAGTACCAATGAAACGTATCTATACAGTATTTTTGGTTTTGTCTTATGGTGCTCCGGTTGTAATGACTGCATTTCCAAGAGGACAGAAGGGTACCCCTCAGAGTTACTTTGAGGGGTGCCTGAAGCCCTCCTGGCAACTATGATGGCATTGAGCAGCCCAGCAGCACTGGTTCTGTAGCCCTTCCTAGCCCAGGAAGCTGTGCTGTGAAGCCCAAACTCTGGTTCTGTGTACTGCAGCACAGAGCCCACCTGGCCACGGAGGTGAAAATAGGCAGGGATGGTGTTTTATTATGATTTATAAAAACATAAAAAATACAATGGTTTTCCTGTTTCCTTCCTTTCCATTTATTGTTCCATCCCTGCTTTCCACAGATCTATTCATTTGGTGGTAGGAGGAAGGAAACCCCCTCCCCCGATTTATATGTGCATGGCTTCTAATTTCTCTGCTCTGTCGTGTTCACTCACTGTCCCAGCAGCTTGGACGCTCCCCTGAAATACTTTGCAACTCTTTGCTCCCTGTTATAGCCATGCTGCATTGCCAGGCCCCCAGGAAGCAGCATGCAGAGCTGCAGAGGAAAGAGGTTTTAATAAGGCCAGTGAATTTTCAGCTTTCTCCAGAGCAAATTTAGCTGTGTTCTCTCCTGCTGTGTGAAATGATGATGAGGCAATCGATCGTAAACAGGTGCCGTGAGGAGCTGCTCAGCGTATAGCAAGCCTTCGCACTCCACTGCCACACTCGGCATCTGAATCCTAATATCACTGCAGGAAGAGTGACAGAATAATAATTCCCAGCTCGTGTTAAGGTAGAAGCCTGTTAAATTCAGAACCTTCTGGAATTAATGCTGCTCTTCTTGTAGGTTCATTGCATTTGCCAAGCTTCGTTTCAGCAATTCCTTGAGCAAGGAAATGCATCTTTAGAATGTATTTGTGTAAATAAATTATTTACTTGTTATTTGAAGTTTTACACCATTTTATAAATGTCTAAGTACTTTGAGGTTTTTTCATCTTTCTGTGTATATATATATATATATATGTGTATATATATATATATATTTTAACTATTCCAGACTTTAAATTAATTTGTAAAAAAAAAAAACTGGTTTGTGTCTACTTGATACTGTAGTCTCAATCACCTTGTGTGGGAAGGCTGGAGCAAGAAACACACTTATATTAACATAGGTACATATATGTGTGTGTACACAACTCCATGTAATTCTAACTTAATCCATAGACAAAGAGATGACACTTGATGGGTAGCTGCTGAGTTTCAGTAGGACAGACAGCCCTCCCTCTCTCAGAAGGGAGGAGCAAGGACCCATTGTAGATGCATGTTGGCTGGACACGTTGTTGCTACTGCCTGAGTGTGGCAATGGCACAATGCAGGAGCACCACTTCCTGCTCTGCTCTTCCTGTCTTTCCCAGTTTTGGAGAGATATGTTTTGTGTGGTTGGTCGGGTTTTGTATTTCTTCATTTTTCCTCTCTTATCGTTCAGGAGATGTTTTATATCTATTCAATGTAAGTTCTTTGTTCCACATTTTTACGACTTCTTTGTTATGCCTTAAAGTAAGCCCTGCCCAGCTCTCAAGGTTGCATTCCTTTACAGACCACCCTTGACCATTTGTATTTGTGCTTTTACCTCTAGATTCATTCTGTGCCTGTACTTTCAAGGCCTTTGCTGTCATCCAATGGGTGTATTTTCAGGGGCCCCTGTGACAACCTGCTCAAAAACCACTAAATGAAAAAAGTAGATACAAAGCCTCATATATTCATCCAAGAAACTTTGTCTCAGCTTTAAATATGCACTGAAGTGCCTTTTTCAGTATTTGGTTATCTTTTTAAAGTTGTCACTAGAATGACATCTTTCCCTCTTCCTCTTTGAAAGAGTCTTATCTGATCTTTTTTGTGTTCTTTATGCCTAGAAGCTTCCACAGGAACATCTTGTGCTGAGAAGCATATGTACACATGACTCAAAAACCATCTGCTTCTGTCACCTGAAACACTTTGCACAGAAAGCTAATGCATAATTTACAGTAAAAATTTTTGTCACGTTTGGAAGTTGTAGTCTTTTTTACCTCAGCTCTACAACAGGGAAGATGCTTTTCATGGACAAAAGAGCCTAAAATCTAGTCTTAGTGCTGCAGATATGAATTCATGTGCTTAACTCGGGCAACATCTGCTCTGTGCCTGGTACTTCGGTCATGTCATGCCTTGAAGGCCGTGTCACTCTGTAGCTCCAGCAATGCATGCTTTACTTACTGCCTACTTAAATTAAGCCCAAGCTTGCGGGTGTCACCTTCCCTTATGAAATGCAGCAAGGAGACCACTCAGAAGTCTGGTCTGCCTGACATAAGTAACATTAATGGGAATATAAATTGCTTTTGTGCCTGTTTGCAAGACTTCTGCAAACATCAGTTTGAATGCAGCCCATTGCCATAGTACTTCAAACTGGGCTCCTCGTAGCAAGCGTAGTCAGATAAGGAGGTAAGACTCCAGGATGAAAGTGCATCCTCTGTGCAGCAGACATGGCACTCCCATTGCAATGGCATCATGTGAGCTTTGTGGAACAAATACCACGGACAAAGTGTATCTGAGAGATAAAAATCTTTGATTCCAGCTTGACAGATGCAGATGTAATTTAGTCTTGGCAAGCCCACTGTCTAAAGTGAGGATCTCCAAACTCAGGTCTCCTGACTCATGTCAACACTGGGAAGAGATGTTAGTGCTGGTGAAAATATCCTGAAGACTTTAATCTATGTTAATTACCATAGAACATGTGTCTTCAAAACAGGTATTCAGATACTATGTTCTCTGATCAAGTGAAATTGTCTTCCTCTTTCAGTACCATACCAAGGATGCTACCTTTGGCTCCTCAGTTTCAAAAGATAAAATTTCAATAAATATAAAAATAGCTTTCTACACTTTATTTAGCACTTGTTGCAAAGTAGCTTGCCAGGGTACCAGACCCAGTGTGGGTAAAGCCTGGCTATTGAGTTTTGACTTATGCTTCCATTATAAACCTGAAATATATGAAGTGAAACCCTCAGCTGTTGTATGTGCCATGTGCTGAATACTAAATTGACATAACATGTTTCTAAATCTAAACTTCTTCTTTTGGGGAACAACTGCTTACAGTGGTGTGAGAATGGGTGTGAGGATGCCAGTGTGTGCATACTACCTAGCTTCCTCTAAAATTGTCTTTCTTGTGGCTTGTCTTCTATCCATGTTTCAGTTAATGGCTACAGTGTCTTTGCTTTTTGACGTATTTCTGCTTTAATAGTGTCTTACTGTGTACCACATGGAATATTTTTATAAAATATGACTAAACATAGATTTATAATATGCACCATTACACATTTGGAAGCAATTCTGCCACCATCCTAAATACAAGAAAGCAGATGTTTCCCTTTTAGGTCCTCTTCCTTCTTGCTTCATCTTTGGAACTTTCTAGTAAACTGTAGCATACTAATTTGAGCTTCACCAGATCATAAGTATTGTTCTAAATTACTTTATCACCTCCCAGCTGGTCTTAAGCCAGTGTTAATATCATTGTCAAAGTGCTTGGCTGTCACATGTGCCAGCCAATGGGCTAATATCCACTGAAAATATTGCACCTTATTGTGTTACTCACAGTTTTCATGCCAGTACAAAAATAATGTTCACAAGCTATTGCATAAGATTCAAAATGGAATGCTCTCTGTCTTTAATTTATCATTTCTATTACTGCTCCATTGCTTCTCTTGTTTACTATTGTCGCAGGAAGACTATTTCTGTAGTACACACTGTATTTTAATGATGTTTTCATGAAACACATAACTGTCAGGTATGACTGGGTGCTTTTCAAAGAGATCTCTTTTATTGGTGTTTATTTTATTAATCAATTATTTTCTACATAAGATAGAGCCATTCTTTGATGGAGTCACAGCAAGGAGCATGAAGGGGACAGCTCTTTACCTGGTAGCAAATGCTCTTGGTCCTCCAAGCCCCAGACACAGAGATCCTCATCAAGATGTGAACAGGTCACTGCTGCTGGAAGCAAAGTGCTATAAAGACTCCTTCTGCAGTAATAACTGCTCTGTTACCTCCCATTTATTATTCTTTACCTATGCTCTGTGTATATACATTTTCTGGTGAAGACAATAGGGGATTTTTTTCCCTCTCTGAGAAATGAGCTCTAAAAACCTTAGGTTTGCCAAATGCACATGAAAGGGACTGAAACGTTTCCACTCATGCTGCATCCTGATGCTGGCAGCAGTTCACTGATCCCAGTGGGGGCCTCAGTGGTGGCACAAATGGGAGCAGAGAGAGCAGCAGGAAGCTGTGCCTGTCTTATGTCTTGCCCGCTAGAGAACATTCAGCATTAAAACTGAGGGCACACAAAAACTGAAAGAACTTCAGATAACTTTACAGCTAAAATGACTTATGTCTTCTGAAACTAAGTGTTGCAGCATTTACAGATAAAGAACCTGTGAAAGCCAAGACAATGCTTGAGCTAGCAAAAGGCAGACACAGTTTGTCAGTGAAGTCCATTTTTTAAGAAGTCTTGCTTACTAGCAATATATCCTTGGCATGTGTGGCCAGCAGCCTAGGGAGAAAAAGCAAAGGACAGAGGGAAAGAAAGCCTCCACCATCTTTGGGTTCTAGACACATAGGTCATATTCCAGAATTCATCACATGTGTCATTGCACCTTTCCTTTTGTATTTTCTTCAGCAGTCAGCAACATAGAAGAGCACACAGCTGCTTTGGATTAATCTTATGCTTTAGAGCCTTCATTTTGCTATGATAAAATGATGTTACCTTGGCACCATTTCACTCAATGACTCTAACAGATCTGAGCAAATACAGCTTTGGGTTGTTTTTTTTGTTCAGAGGCCAAGACAAAAAAGCAGGAAAAATATGTCTTGGATCAGAATTTTCTAAAGTTTTCTTGGCAAAATGAAACCAAAAAACTCCTCATGCCAAAACCTTGAATGAACCATGATGTTTTGTTCCACCAAAATGTTTTCTTCCACCAAAATGTTTTCTTCCACCAAAATGTTTCGTTCCACCAAAATATTCCATTCCACCAAAATGGAATGTTTTGTGTTCTGATTATTCTTGTCCTTTTTTTTTTTTTTTTTTGTTTTTTGGGTTTTTTTTTAAGTAAATGACACTTTGAAGTTGCAAAACTTTATTTGTAAAGAGTTGGAATGGAAGGATTTGCCATTTTCAAACATCTATTCTTGTACTCTCAGCCAAGAATTTAGTTGAATTCAACCTGAATTTACTCACTGTTTCCATTTTTGTTTGGTTTTATATATTTATTTATTTATATTTTTCAAATTCATTGCCTGTGGAAAAACATAGCCCAGAACATTCCCTCTTGCTATTGAACTGATTCTTGAATGTTCTTTCTGCCCCATCAGTGACGAATTCTCCTACTTTTACAGGTTTTCTTTTGTCTTTGTTTTTTTCTGATGAAGAACACTTCAGGTTTGTTCCTTGGTGATCTGAAAGTTCCTGCCATTTGTTCTGTATCACTGTTAAGGTCCTTCGTGAGCTATGCCTTGGCCCTCTCCTGCTCATCCTGTATATGTCACAGGCTAACAGGGAGTGAGGTAAATTCTGTCTGTGCTTTGTGAAGTGGATGTTGCTGCCAATGCACCTTATTTTACTGCTTTGGTTCCCCAGTGCCCCCCCCAGAAAATCCCCAAACCTTTCCCTTTTCATTAAGGAACATGAAGTTAAAGCACAAGTTTGAAATTGTGCAAATAGAGATGAATCAAAGATTCGTATTTAGACTGGCATGTTGCATGCTCTTGAAACACATCTTGCTTTAAGCATTCTTGGCTCTGCCAGGGAAGCCCACAGTCCTTCAGGCAAGAGTCCATCTCTGCCCAGAAACTTTCCTGTTGCTGTTTGTTTGTTCCTTGGCTCAGGAGCTTGGTAATATGGGCTTTTCCCAAAGTACATGTACTTGTAGGCATAATCCACTGTAGTGCATCCAGTGCGTTTGGAAGATGTCTGTTTTCTGGTTTTATTGTGGAAATAAGAATTCTAACCAAGAATTTCCAATGAATTTCTCTCCAAAACTGAAATCTGGGGTTATTTCCCAAACTCTGCACCACCGATATCATTCCATCTATTCTGCATGTGCACTGTAAGAATACAGCATGATTAAAATGAAATTATTCTGGGAGGATGAATGCTGTTTCCAAGGTTCATAAGTTGCCCCTTCCAACCTTGAAAAAGTGACCCTTTTGAATGAGGTTTTCTAAGTCTGCTTTGCCTGCAGAAGTGAGTTTTAAATATTCCTCTAAAACTTCTTCATTTCCTGTGCCATGTGCACGCAAACATAGCCTTTAGTTTGTTGGGGCAAGGAAAGCTGAGGTTTGAAAATAATGCTGAATTTATATATAGAGCCAAACAGACTTGAAAATAATCCTTTTTAAGAATTTTATTTACATGACCAAAATCAATCAAGATCTGATTGTTTGAAAACTATAGTATGGTATGTCAGTAATACTTTAACAAGCAAACTAATCAACCATTCCTCCTACTGCCTAGAACTGATGAAAGAAAAAGATTCTTATTAATTCTACTTTTAAATGCTTGGGAGCCATGCAAATCCTCGCTGGTGAGAGCCAGATGGGTCCCTTGGTAGCAAGATTCTTTTATAGGCTCATTCCTCATTTCAGTGGCTAATGCTTCTTCCTAATGGGGAGATTGCCTGCACCAATTCTGTTTCTAGTAGCACCACCATTCTCAGAGGCAGCAGGAACACGAGTCATGGCTGGCATGTCATTCTGGTGGCCATCACTTGGGTATTGATGTGACACTGAGACTTGAACCAACCTCTAAACTCTCGTTGCTGTGCCTGTCTGCTACTAATGGATAAGAGTACTCCAGTAGGTGCACTGGAGCTGCTGCAGTGTGAGATCTTCTGGCCTTGGCTATTTGGTCTTAGGCAGAAATGCCACTGGACAAGCAGAGATTGCAGGAATCGGGTCAGCCTGACTAGCAGCAAAAGCCTGTACAGGGAGGTAAACAGCCATATGGGATGGGCTGGCTGAGCCCTCAGGCTATGCAGAGCTGCTGCATAGCAGCAGCACAGAGCCTTGAGCTGGACATCAACCAGAACAAATCCATAGCTGAAAAGTGGTATATTCTGAGTTGGAGAGCTCAGGAGTGGCAACGTAAGGAAGGACGGATGAGTGCAATTAAAAGGCTGCAGGAGGCAGAGAAGGTGCCAGTTGGGTGCAAGGGGGTTTTCACAGGAATGGCAGTGAGTATTCCTCTGTAACCAGGGGGTGTTGGAATGAGTTGTGCAGCTTTTTTTGTAGTTAGAAGGATCAGAGCAATGTCCTGACTGAGGTTTGATGTGGGCTACTGAGGATTATGTGAAATTTGAAAACGCTTTGGGCAGTGGGAAATTCTGGGAGTTGGGACATTTTGACCAGGGCTGTATTCAGATTAGAGCTGAAATCAGGTGGGAACACACCATGAGCTTTTGCTGGTCAGTAACTTCTGACCCCTGAGGTGCCAGTGGGCCACTGCAGAGCAGCCGAGTCTGTGTCAGAGGTTTTGTGTTGTCTGGGGGATGTGGAAAGAGCCCTCCTATTGCATGTGTCATAAAACTTTTCCTTTGAGGGTTGCAAACCTGGCTGCAATAAAAGCTGAATGTAGCAGGCAGCTGTTAGACAATTTGCTTTGGGATTTTACAGTGATGTGATACTTTGCTCAAAGAATATAAATTGGGACTAATTTTCTCTGGTGAGGAGTGGAGTCAGTCTCAACAGTGGCACAAGGCCTCACGCTTATTTGCGAAATGCATCCTTTGATTTTTGGCTGCTAGGGCTATGCAAGATACTTGAAAGAATATTACAGTCCAAGCAAAAACACAATAGCTACTGAGAGGTAGAGATAGCTGGTGAGTGACTTTTGCCTGAAGAGGCAATGTTGGGTGTTGACTTGCTGTCTTGTAAATACAAAAATAGCCATACCAGCCCAGACAGGAAGTTTAGTAGCAGAACCTCTATACAAATGCTGATAAATTAGTGGAGACTTTATATTTGTTTCTGCAGAGCAGGAAATATTACATGAGAAGTGTGAGAAGATAAGTATTAGCCAACCTCTGCCATGGTGGTGCTGGGAAACCCGTAGGTCCCGTCTCTGAGTGCCACTTTGGGCAAGTGGCATTACACATCCTACCTAAACAAAAATGTGCATGCTTGGTCTGCAGGCTGTATTTGGGTTGTCTGTTCTGCTCATTTTAAACAAAAATCTGCACAACAACAACATAGTGCATCATAAGCGCGTGGGCATGGTAATGTGCATGTGTGTGAATATGCACAGATTTTCCTCTTGTTCAACCAGTAAAAAAGTTATTAGTAGCTGTAGACAGAAAGCTGCTCCTGCTTCCTCTGATGTGTCTGTCTGTTCGCGTCTGCCTTACCTTGCCAGTGACTATTTGCTTCTGTTGTGTACAAGAAGGGGACCTGGGAGGGGATTATACAATAAGATATTTATTATTACATGTAACGGACCTTCCATTTAGTTTTGTCTTGCCGCATTTCTTCAGCTCCATTTGTATCCAACCAGGCAGTGTGTCTGCAGTGTGGTTGCCATCCCTGGCACCTTTTGAGTGACTGCATGCCCTTGTGCCATGGCTCCATTCCTTGGCCAAGGAAGAAGGGATATCACACAATACCACATTAGCTGCCACTTTCTTGGCTTCCTTACTTCACCAGGCCTGGCAACACTTCTTCCACCCAAAGGTAGACCAAGGTGTACAGCAGACAACCAGTGTTCAAGCCATGGATCCATGGCTGTGGCTATTGGCACTGGTGTGCCTGGCCAGATTTCTCTCCCAGCATACCTGCATTTCATAGGGATGTGGGAAACTTTGAGGGTCAGAATGTTTTTCTCCTTTGACAATACAGCACCTACTGTCTTGGTCCACTGCTGAGAACTGCCACAAGGCATGCCACAAACAATCAGGAATATTGACACAGAATTGAAAAGAAAGAAAAGCAGAAAAGCATCCTAACCCAGCATCCACACACTCTTTGGTAGCTCTTGGGGACCATGTGGTGTAAAAGTTGTCTGATCCATGATGAAGTACCAGTGAGGCAGATCCTGGTTCTGTTTCCTCCCCTTTCTTTAGCATATCAGTACAAACTCACTCAGTTCAGGCCAGAACTCACGTTTTTTTCTTAAGCATTTTAGAGGGAGTTAGTAATACAGGCTATATGCCTGAACAGAAACAAATCTACAAATTATCTAAAAATTCTTGGCCTTAGCCATGCTTATAAATAAATCACAGATGAGGAATGGAGTCTCCTTAAAAAGGAACTCCTTCAGTGTTGCAATGGCAATTATTTTGATCATAAGGGAAGCTGTTACAGACAAAGGAAGCAAGACTTTCTAGAAAGAATGAAGAGCTTAATAGAAGTGGTTCACCCTGGTCAAATAATATAAAGGACAAAGTGGTATAATTACATTGAAAGTCTCTACAAGCATCATTGCTATGTTGTATGAAGTTTTGACATCTCTAGGAATACATGACAGAAGTTTGCTAATGTCCCATAGGAAACCCTGTAGTGGAACTTAGAGCAGAAGTCATTAAATTCCAGACTTCAAAGGCTGATGTGCAGTAGATCAGGAGAAAACACAACAAATCATCTAGTCTGATTTTAAATAAGTTTATTTGGGGTCTGTATCTCTCTGGTTTCACAGAAATTTTACATAATCAAAACAGTGATTGTGGCTTCCTAGGCTCACCTTTGGCTAGCTGTGGGCAAACTTTCAGGCCTCAGCTGTGAGTTTTGTTTGGGTTTTTAATAATTATTTATTTTTCAAAATACATTGAAGTAAGTTAATTCAACTTTTCATTCATTGTTCTGTGCTGAAATAGACCGAGCTATGTTGAAATAAACTTTTGAAGGCTGTTGTCATGGTCCATTTGGATCTGTCAAATTTACAGGATGTACTCTGTAAGTTTAACTTTTAGACCTAATTAAGAAGGAAAAAATAACAAAAAGAGCTTAATGCCCTTTGCACAGACTAGTCTATCATGTGAATTCACTCATTCACCACGTAAGTTGTGAAGTTTCTTACCAAGTTCTCCAATTCATAACTTGCAACTCACAACTTAAGACTGTAACTCAATTCATGTACTTACGAGCAAAATAATTAGCTAGCTGGTGATTAGTGTGCTCATCCTTCATCCTTCCTCCACCAAGGTGTGGGCATCTACTGTATCACACCAGGAAGCACAAAAGCCCCCAGGAGGCTGCTTCCAGAGCCTTTTGAGTAAGCTTCCAGCCTGGAAGTTTGATCCATGCTGTTTCCAGGCAATCAATATGCAAAGATGATGGCTGCCGGTAATAATGGCTGCATAATGGTGCTTTATTTCTTCCTGTCTCTCCTGTCTTGTCCATGTAGTGCTCTTTTGTTGCTTCCAATATACATCAGTCCTTAGCAGAAGCTGTATTAGACAAAAATCTGAGAAGCAATTGAGGACTTAACAAAGGTCACAACTGTTTAATATTAAACTTTACCAGGAATCATCAGGTTGGTGAGTCCCAAACTCTGAGAAAACCATCAACTGGGTTTCAGCTTGTTTTGGAAGCAAAGAAGGTAATTCCCTCTCTTGCAGTCAGACCAAAATTCTGTCTGGAAAAAGTTATAGCTACCATTTTCCAATACCTGATCAGACCGAAGTCCTTTTTGAAGTCATTGTTACTATAACCACATCCAGGATTGGAAAAACCAGCTCTGAGTTTTCACTTCAAGTCTAAATAACATGAGTTGTTTGGGGATTTTGTATGCATTTATTACACATCTACAGAAATTAATTGATGGCTGTGGCTATGTAATGCTATAAAGCTGTTTATTACTTTACCACATCACAGCTAAATTGCTGCTAGGTTTGTGTAGACTCATTATTTGATCAGCTGTCATCTACTGTTTACATTTTGTTGACGATTTCCTAAGACTGGACTTTCTCCTACCACAGGCTCCTGGCTGCTTAGTTCTAAAAATATTGCATCCTAATGATCACAAGGAAGGACACAAACTGCTATGGAAGGATCATAGAGTCATTTAGGTTGGAAAAGATCTTTATGATCATAAAGTCCAACCATTAGCCCAAAGCTGCCAAATCCACCACTAAACCATGTCCCTAAAAGACACTGATGATGAACTCCATGGGACTGTTTGCATAAGGCTGTAGCTGCAAGCATCTTCACCTACCAGTGTTGAGGGCTTAAGGAACACTTCACCCTCCAGTTCTTTTGCCATCCTCTTTTCTACTGCTCTTTTCTGCCCTCTTTGCCAGCATGGTTATTTGTATAACAAACCAGTTCCAGGTGTTGACTGGGCTGGAAAATAACTGTTTAAAGAGTGATGAACCTAATGTGGAGCTGTTGCCTCAGACTTGTTATTTTACAGCTGTGCTGTGTAATGGCCTTGACCATGATTATCTTTCTCACTGACATTCCTTTGCACTGCTGAAATGGTGCAGAGAAAACAAACTAGTCCGTTATTATTTACTTTATCACTATTTTCTGCTTGCTTACAATGGTGCAGATGTGTTTAACGATAAGGGATTAGCTATTAGAGGTAGAAAGTAACTTAATTTTTTGTGAATACTGACTGTGAGCAAGCATGATGTCTGTAGATAGCCATGCACTGAAGCAGTTTATTTTGCCTGACAATAACCAAAATGCTGCTGTGTCTGAATGCAGCTTGTTCAGCAGTAACTTCATGGAGCCCAAACTGAAAGCTCTCCTGTAAGGAAAGCAGAGTGTGGTACCCAAGAAAATACAACTACAGTATCTGCTACTTATTTACACGTAAACAGAGCTTCCAGCCCTGATGGCATAAAACAGTAACCCAAGCTCATGTTCCCAGTGCTGCATGGAAATTAAATAGGTTGAGTTTCTCTTTGCATTTGCCTCTCTGATGAGGATCCTATATGGAGTCATTCTTATTTAAAGTACTTCGAAAACTAAAATCCTAATTATGCTGATATCACAACTTTTTTTACTTACAAGAGAGTTGTGATTCTTACTGTGTAACTGGTATTTATTATCACTTTCTAGTGTTAGATACAGTTGCCAGCAAAATATTTTAGTGCTCGATCATTAATGATTAATGGGTGACTATTACAAGCTCATAAAACATTTAAAGATGTGCACTCATGCTACAGGAGTTTGCAAAGCCATTAATAGGCAAGGGAGGAGTGACTTGCTTGTAAGGACCCTGTAGGCTTTGGTATTTAAGATCCCCTTTCTAATCTGCAAAGTTTAGTGGGTGCTTCAGTGGACTGGTGACCTAAAACTGTTGCAATAGGTGGGCATCTGGGAGTGGAGATGGATGTCGCCTTTTTGCAGACAGTAGAGGTGACTAACACAGCTTGTCAGTGGTTAGAGAGGACCTACATAGGGCCACAGGATCTCTTTTGGAATCTGCATAGCACTCCTTGTGCTGGATACTTAGATGCTGGCTTTCAGGAAGTCAAGTACACTGTCCATGCAAAAGAGTCAGAGCCCGTGCTCACCTGAAGTTCTCTGCTGTATGCTGGTTTTGCCTCTTCATTTGACCTCAAATTTGATTTCCACCAGGAAATCACACCAGGGAGCATGTGATGCTTCCTAGCCTGCACAGCTGATTCAGACATTGGGGCCAAGATGAAGCAGAGTCCTGGCATGAGTGCTACCGAAACCCAGAAAATAAACTCTAACCAGAATGACAGGTTAGAAAGCCAACATTACTTTATTATGGTATTGGTGCATGGGCGATCGCTCCGCCTAATACACAAATTGAAAAAAGAGAGGTTGCAGCTTATACACCTTCATTGTATACATACTCACTATAAGTGCACGAAATGCCCAGCCAATTCTCACTAATCACGCATATGGTAATGTGGGTGCTGTGAATTTTGAGGAGTGGTCTCTGGGGGCCGAGGTGGTTCTCTGGGGAGAAATGCCCCTACTCATTTTACCCATATATGGAAATCTGTTAGCTAAGGAGGTTAGAATGGTTTAATCTTTCCAATTAACTACATGTTCTTGTTTGATCTAATTTATGACTCTGAAAGGCTCCTGGAATTGTTTTATTTCACAGCCGTTAATCTGTTTCTCAGGCCTTATCAACAGAAGGAAGGCACACATTGGTTTGAGAGAAAACATCTGGTTCTCTTGTTGTATGCCTTCCTTATCTTGAGAACTGTAGCCTCTATACATAGTAAAATTCTAGTTTAAGAGTCCTTGTAGACCTGTCTATGTCTAAGTCTCTATAGTCACTGAAATACTAATTTAATTTGTTATCAGGAGTGGGCTCACTTGCACTGTTTGACATCCAGGATTGTTCTGCGAAGCTCAGCTAATGGAGCTACCCTCAACCAGAAGTAGCATAAGAAAGAAAGTTCATTTTATTTTGTACAAACCAGGTATCACTTGTGCACAGTCATTCTCTTGCAGATTTTTCTCATTCATTCTTTCTTACTCAGAAGCTTGACGATGAATCTGCATGTGGTGTGTGCAGGATTATTTGCTGTGACAGGATGGGGGAAGATAGTTACTTAGTTCTTATTGCGTCTTCTGGAGTATTCTTATTATTGCAACCATGCGGCTGGGTTTTTAATGTGTCTTTTATACCTTTTAGAAGTTGACAGTGATTGCGAATCTTTTGTTTCTCCTGCTGTCCCACCTCTGTGAGTCATTAGGCGAAATTGATGATTAACTCATTGTTCTTTTCTATCTCCTGATTGTGGGCTGCTGTATTTAGGCTGCCCTTTGGTTCTTGTTGGGTTTATTTTTTTTTTTTTTAATTTTTTTTAATTTTATTTTTATTTTTCCTTCTCTGGTTGTTCAGAGAAACTGCATACTTGTGCTGGGGACTTTATGAGCTACTAATTTAGGTGTCATTAACACATGCTATTCTTTCATCCATTCTTCCCCTTCTTCCTGTTCTCCCACACCCAGACAATCTCCCACTTGTGCTTTGTCCATTCCAAGCTGGCATTTCTACTACAGCTCTTCAAAGAATTATGTGCAGCACTTCTGCTTCTGCTAGGCTGGGGTCTAATAGGCCTAATAGGAGGGAAGAGGGCTGAGGAATGTGGTGCCATTTCTTATGGAAATGTTTCCTACTCTCTATGGCAGTAGCTCAGGCTTGTTTCAGCTGTATAAGGAGCAATGCAAATATAAACTTCTAAAATTAAAGCTAGCTCATGTGAACGTGTAGGACAACGGTAAGACAAGCTCAGTACAACTGTGCCTTTTAGGATAATTTTCCTGGGATTTGTACTGGGGAGTCCACCAGAGCAACTTTAAAGGTGTATGCTTCTGTTAGGCCCAGGGCAGCATTACAACTCCCATAAGCCAGTGTCTACAGGCATGGGGGCAGCCATGGGTGTTAAGGAGGGTGCCATGGATGAGGTCAAACTGCCTGCTGTACAGCTACCCATACTTCTAGAAGTGTGAGATAATCATCTGGGCCACCTGTATCTCCCCAGCCAGAAGCAATATCCAAGTGGGTGTATCATCTGGATGTTGCTCCTGGCCTAGGGAGATGCAAAGTCAGTGGGGTAACTCACTTTGTGAAGAGATTGGTGGTGATTGCATGAAAGCTACAGTGAACAGGCTCTGCTCAAGGGACGCATATTGTCTGGCACAGAGCAAGACTCCCTTATCAGCAAGGAGGCAGGGTTCAATGGGATGCCACGGCTATGGGAGGAGCAGGAATACCAAATTGGCTGCATGAATGGTCATATTCCCCATGCCGGCAAAACCACAGTGTGACAGGCTGGAAGTGCTGGACCTCTATATAATGGCTGCACTGCTGGGATTGCATGGGGCAAGGCAGAAAGTTAAGCATTTTCTAGTGGCAGCTCTGGCCAGTGACATTGCTCACCTTTGTGTGCCACAGCCAAGTGGAGCAGCCACTCAGACCCTGGTTGTACACTCCTGATTCTAACATGTAAGGATCTGTGGGGCTGCTGGTTCATTTTGAAGCAGTTTAGACTTAAAGCAGTGGGTTTGGACAGGAGGTTGCTTGCTTTCTGTAGATGGCCCAGGGGGACAGACTTGCCCCAGAACAATAAAGTGCTGTGATTCACTGGCTTGTCAGATGGCTAGTACAGTGTTACTGCAGGAGGAGGGGAAATGGGCCAGGCTTCACATCATGATGCAGAAGGAAAATGGTGATTGGTTGTTTCTTCAGAAGAGTCACAGGGATGAAAAAAAGCAAAAGAAAAGAAAAAATCAGTCCTTTGTCATGTCACACTATTCCCAACCATAAAAATAAGAAAAATGACCGTGTAAGGAGGCTGGAGACATTAATTAATGTTTGTGAAACACTAAGTACTATAGCAATAAATTATATGTGAGATCCTATGAGGATACTACTAATTGTGTATTCAGGGCAGAGTTTCAATAGGATATAGTAAATGAGGCATGAGGCCATGCATTTAACAATGAGGATAAAACAAGCTAATGAATAGTTGCTCATTAAATGTATGCCATCCACATGCACAGAAAGGCCAAAGGTCCTGTGTAACAAGGTATGTGCTATCCTGTAATTAAAGATTTTACAGTGCATGTTAGAGTCACAAGTTTAATTTGCCTGGAAAACTTTAAATCAGGCATTTCCTACCCTCTAAATACCCAGCTTTGCACTCTTAGAATGTAGGCTTTTGATGTAATTCAATAGAATTCATTTAAACATTGTGTTTCCCCTGCTTGTCTTGCCACAGCTAGCAGTGAGCTCCTTCTCTCATGTTGCCTTCACCATCTGGAACCAACTAAATGGTTTTCTTAGTTGCCTTCATTCCCATCATCAAATTCCGTCTTTTGGGGCTATAATTCCTATCTACCTTTCTTATTAAAAAGACCCAGCCCCATTTCTTGACCAAGCTTGTCTTCACTAAACTTATATTCCTGTCAGGTCTTGCCTTTCCTTTTCTTTTGTGTTTTTATGCCACATAGACATGAATCTATAGGATGTCAGTACATCTGCCTACATTTATTAATATAAAATAAGACCATTAGTGATTTAGTGTTCTCAAGTTTTCCATGTCAGATAAATCAGTTGGGAGAAGTGTTTAGTTCAGTTTAAATTAGGTTTTAATGAAATAGCAGCAAGCTGACTTACTATATAAGCTTAGACTGACAGTTCTCTTTCTAAAGGAATCAGAATTCCAGCACCCTGCTGAAAATAGTAAAGGTAAATAAAAAGCAGAGAATAGATCACATTCAATTATTCTCAAGAAATAAAAAGCAAATTAATATGTTTCAGTTTTGTATTGCAAATGTATTATTTATAATACATTTCTATAATTTATACACAATGCAGTCAACAGTAAATAAATATCCAACAGTAATATGGTTGCAGTGCAAATGCAGTACTAATACTGGAAGAGCATGTGTCTTTTGCAATTCTTTAATATGTGCCAGCTGAATCTGAGCCAACACGCTCTCTTTGTGAAACACAAAATGTAAGAATTTTCAACAAAACAGTGTCACTAGAATCTCTCTGATCAGTACTTTTAATATATGGTAGAAATAAGAGGTAGCGCAGAGGACATTTGGACACGGGCATCAGCTGGAAGTGGAGATGGCACTTGGTGTCATTTGCCTTGTGCTTCTGCTTCTAATATGCTTTTACTCTAATTGTTCTAGTGGATTATCGCTTTACAACTTCTCTCCACTATTATTTTACAAGACAATCTTTGTATGGGTTTTTTTGGTGTGTGTGGTTTTTTTTTTTTTCCATAAAATTTAAATAACTCGAGCCTATTGGTTTTTCTCATCACTCTGAATTTTTCAAATTACCATCAGTGTGATTTCTTTTTGCTTTGAATAAGGCTGGTACAATGATGCTGTTATCTCAGACCTCCTGAGTCTCCATGGCTTTATAGAGATCACAGATCAAATGATCACATCCTGTGTTTTTTCCTGGGACCAGAGAACCATGGATTCTCTCTCTAGCCACTACAAACTCTTCTAATTGTGTCGTAGATGAGATTCTCAACCTGAAAAAGGACCATCATTCATGTACCATGTGAATTCAAAAATCAGTTGTATAGTATCCACCATGTTCTGCAAAATCTTTTTAAAAGAAAATAGCATTAAGATAGCATACAGATGAAATTCAAAGAAACCAACCCTTCCCTGCTGACAAGCTAATTTGCATTGCTCTAAGAATTACAGAATGAAGTAAAATTATTTTATTGCCTTCTTTCATCATTATGCCACAGTACTAATTACATTCCTGGTGTTCTAAAGTCTATAATGGTATTTCCTGCCACCGAGTTCCTATTTCTTTATTAACCTAATTCTTTAAACACATGCTTTATGCCTCCAGTAAGGACCTGGTAACACTCTATCATCTTACAATGACACCGGTAGGTCGGCTTTCATCCAGTGTGAAGATGGAAATGGTGGAACAATGACTCTGTGGAACTGAAACCATAGAAAAATGATTAATATTTTCCAGTATGATCAGCATATGCTGCCACAGAGTGAATATGAAATCATCACATTTTAATAGGGAAAAGTGATGAAGTCGGAAGCATAAATAATACAAGTTATGCAAGCATATCTCTGCATGCATATAAGAGACTGGTGGTTTTCAGTGTATGGAAGGCACTATACATCCTGAAGGATACTTTCTTTGCTGGAGTCACTGCTTTGCATAACTCTCAATAAGAGTGACCTTTCATTTCAGACTCTATTTCCAGCTGACTTCAGAAAAAGCTAAGGAATTTCAACCAAAACCCAGCACATCTCTGACAAAGATGGACCCACTGCCACAGCTGTATAAGCTCAGGGTTTAACAAGGAACAAAGGTTCATTGCTGTCTGGTCTGGGAAGTGTTAGCAAACTGCACATAAGCATAAGCATGAGATATGACTCTGCCCTTGTTAAGAGTTATAATGAAGTTACTGACATACACAAATGAGTCCCTCATGGGACTCAAGCTGACACTAGTAAAGGGAGTGCCTTATGGCAGTTTAGTCTGATGACCAACTGCAATAAGACTGTAGAAACATTTTAATTTAGCTCTCACGCTCACATTGTACCTTTTGCCTGTGGCTTCCAGGGAGCTTTTGGCAGCTGTGGATTTCTGCACAGAAGCTGTCTGTAACAGACCCCTAAGACCAGAACTGTGATAGGTGATGGCAAAGGGTTTTACACTGCGCTGGGTGTAAAGATACTGGGGATGTGCTGGAGAGAAGTCCTTGGTCAGAAAGAAGTGATGAGTGTCTGCAGTTCCTTTCCTCTGTTTGAGCAAAGGAGGTAAGCTTGGGACCAGGGCTGGAGGTTAACAGATGCTGACGTCATAGGAAATTCCAGCATTAAGACTAAGGCTCTGCTATTAAAGAATACATTTATGCCTAAATGACGTCTCCAAACATAGAATGCCTGTCATCAATTTGCCTGGCAAAATCTAGTGGTGTGGGCTCCAACGTGGGTTCCAACCATACTTCCAGCAGCTGTCACAGGCGTACTTGGAATCTTTCTTTCCATGGCCGTATTTTTCTCTCCCTTTACGGGTGCAATTCCTGATAAAGCCAGTGGAAATCATACTCAAATGTTTGGCAACAGAAACTTCATCTGTTTGCTTGAAGCCAGTGTAGAATTTTTCAAGGGCTTTTAATTAACATTTTCAGGAAGTTGTTATTTATGTTTTTAATGAGTTGCAAGATTTTGTTTGATGAGCTTTGTCACTGTCATTCCTGTCCTAACCACTACCTTATTTAAGTGTTCAACCTTTCTAGCATAAAGACCACGAAGTTAGGCAAATTATTGCAGTGATTTTTTTTTTGTCATACAAGCAAATGCTTCAGGCTAATTTAGATAATCAGAATAATTCCTCATTTTTTCCTACATTTAAAGATATTTCGTATTTTACTTTCTGTCCTATTGCTAATTATTTTAAAAGAGGCTTTGTAATAGAAATGAAGATCTATCACCAAACCAGTCATTTTTTTGGCATGCTGTGTTACAAGTAATGCAATTGCTTAAGTAAAAATGGTGTAGCTTTAACATCATAACCTAACAATTCATTTCTTTGCCTTTCATTCTACTAATGAAAGACATAATGAACTCTTAGTAGATACAGTAATACTCTGTAAGTATTTCTATAGGATTAACGTTGTCATTTAATATTATTTCAAGAAAGCAGGACAAAACATTAATTCTTGCCATTTTCCTCAGTTGCTCATTTTGTGATTTTAATATTCTTCCACTATAACCAAAAAGAAATGATCAAATTAACCATTTTGACAAGCTTTTACTAGTTGCACATACGTATTATTCATTTAAATGATTTGTGAAATCAATCAAATAATGGAGCCTGGTCTCCTTTCCCTGAATAATGACTTCAAGGAAGATCCACCTCCCTCTCTGGGAAAGAATGGAGCTGGGAATGCTCAGGGGAATAAAAGGGTTTAAAGCACAGCACATAAAAGGCTGAGTAAAGCAGTCTTTGAAAATAAATGCAAGCTTCAACAAAAGATGAGAAAGAAAACGGTGCAGAGGGAGTGGCCAACTTGGTATAGATATGGGCAGTGCATACAGAAGAGGTTGCTGAGGCAATCTCCCCCAGTCGAAGGGAGAATGAGCTGTAGGCGCAGGGTTGGAAGCAGAAAAAATTGCATTTTGATGAGGGGCACAGGATATGCAGAAGCTGGCTGTGGCTAATGGGGGAATGAAGAGATCTGAAAAGAAAGTCAGTCTGGAAAATGACACCAATTTTCTCAAAATGAAATGTTTGTATTTTCACTGGTATATGATGAGCTATTCTTCACAACCACAAAATGATGAAGGTGAGAAAAAGAGAGCTGAGGCCCATATTAATATTCTTAAAACGACAGAAGTAGTAAAAATTCTTTTCCCTTTTCTCAGATGTAGATCTAACTGAAAGAAAAGGCACCTGATTTTTCATAAATCCGGAGTGAATCAAAAATCATAATATTGCCTCGCAGTTACACATCTTCTGTCTGGGTTGTTTGCATTTGTAGCAAAGTCTCGCTGGAAAATTCTTTTAGAGCAAGGCTGGAGTAGGCTTTATGGAGATGAGTTAAAAGATCATCACTGCCTGACTATCCAATAATGGATCAACCATCTCCATGAGTCACAAGACTTACTCATGGATATTTGATATGACTCTCCATCTGAGATCACCTTTTAGACTAGATCAGTTGAGGGTCTGATTCAGTATTGTAATGGCAATGTTTTAAGTGTTTTTTCTAGGGGAGTTTGCAGCACAGTGAGATCTTGTTTGAGCAGTTGGATATCCCTGATCTGGAAGAGTATAAAAATGCTGATGTCCTTCTATAATATATTGCTGAAGCTCAAATATTGCAGTGTTTTTTGAATACGGGATATGTTTTTTAAGTAAATTATATATTATAAAATAATTTATAAATAAATATATTAAAAATAGAAATAAAATAAATTATATATTATAAAATAAATCTAATGAATGGGAATATGTGTACAGTGTCAGACAGATAGGGTGACCAGTGGTGGGTGCAAGGCTTTTGTATGATTAGGGGTGATTAGGTCCTGGAGGAAGGGAACAGAGTCCATTAGCAAGGTAAGCTTTCTTCTCTCTGTTTCCCTAGTGGGTGCAAGAGCTTCTCCCCTGCTCCTCATTTGCCCCTTGCAATGGGCCATCAGCATGTATGGGTCCTGCGTCTGCCATGTCCCCATCCAAGAGGGAAAAGTGTAGACACCAGGAAAGGCTTGAAGGAAAGGCCCAGGATAGGTATGAGAAGAGGTGCGACTAACAGGCTGGCACAAGCATTCAAATGACAGAACATGTGACTGTAAGAAGCCTACAGGAGCACAAAAAAGAGGATAATGAAAGAAAAGTACAGCAAGGGGTTCAACAACAGAAGGCAGGAAAAATTATAAGGGAAAGGTTTCAGTCTGGATGAATGAGGGAGAATAAAGCAGCAGCAGATAGGCAGATACTGCTGAAACAGTTGAGGACTGGAAGATGACAGCAAATAGGAAGATGTATATAGCACTTGACCCTGCAACCTCCTGCAGGCTTTGGGACCATTCTTCAGGGTCTGTGAGCCTTCTGGGAATGTATTTACCTCAGCTACATGCTGGAGGTCCTTGTAGTGGAAAATCCACACAAGAATTTAGGATCAGTTACTCTACTGAGTGCTGAGAGTGCTGTGGAACAGAGCTCCTGGTTTGGTTTCATCCATCAGGAATCTATTTTGTGCACATTGGCATCACTTTGAGAAACCAGTTATTATGTGACAAGTGGGAACAGGCTGAAAATTTGCTTCAAAGCTACCACATTTCTATGAACCAAATTCTTAAGGTAGACACAATGGTTGTGACTTAAAAGTGCATGAATATGTCAGTTCCCAACTCTGTTTCTATGATTCTATGATTAAGAATTTTTATCAGATACTGTATTATTTTTTCCTTAAAGTTTTCCTGAAAAGTATATACTTAAAAAGAAATAATATGACTACTGCCTGTAGTTTCTGGATCTCTGCAAAATGGAGAAAACCAAAAAGAACATTTTCTGAACCAAACAGCTTTGTGATAACATAAGGAACTCCATTCATACTTCACTTTTCTGCCATGTTGTAAATATTTCAATACCAAACAAGTTCGTGTAGTAGCTGACAGATATATTGATTTTGCAAGTATAAATCTCTGAACAGTGTCACTTGCAATTTTTTTTTTGAAGACTAAATAAATTGAAAGATCTGCAGCCCTAAAGAAGGGAGGAAATAGCAACCATCAGTGACACTTGATTTCTGTATCTGCATCACAATAGTGAATTATTTGCATGTCTATTGCCTAAAGTTTAAATTCTGTTGATTTCTTAAACCCTAAAAACTGAGTCTGAGCCTTCAACTTTGCAGATGTCTGAAGCTCTGAAGAACTGAGATTGCTAAACTCTACCATCTTGAAAATAAGCCCTTTTGTAGCTTTCATGTAACCAATTCTCTTTCAGTTCCAGTTTTGCTAAAGCTTGCGGTTGAGCATCTCAAAGCATGGCCACATGGGCAGTTATAGCTAGAACCAAACTTCTCTGCCCTTGCTCTGCACCTGTGTCCTGTGGACCATCTGTGGTCTGGAATGTGTGTGGCTGTTTTAGATGAGGGTCTGGGGTTATCAACACCAGTGGAGAGCCACTCTTGTGCCTCTCTAGCTCCCAGACTGGCCTAAATCCCAGCATCCCTGAGCACATACAGGTGAGTTTGTTTCCATTAGTCCCCTATTCATATAGTGTGCCTTTTGTTAATGGAAGTCCATCTTCATGATGGCTTCAGACATTTTCTACAGTAGATCTCCTTTTATGTATCAGGCATCTTACTATTAGTCATGAGGTAGAAATAAACAGGGCATACTTGGTTTAGTGAATCAGTATTCAGGAAACCGCAGAATGTCATTCTCTGATGATGATAATCATACAGTCAGCCTTTAAATTCAGAATTTGGATTGCTTGTTGATGATTGCACCTATTTGTTCGCTCATTCATAGAAACTAGAGATAACAAAGGTGCGTTAACATCTTTTGCTTCCTCAGTGTAGCACTGTTCAATGTGAATCTTGCTTTGACCTAGTTTATCAAAATTATAAGCCTTCCTTATAAAAGTACTCGTCTGGAAGATTCACTCTTAACAACTATCCTTTGTTGCAATATTTCACTACATTTTTATGGATGAGTCTACAGATGGTCACCAATTTTTTTTTAATCTTTTTCTTTTTTTTTTTTTTTCCAATGAAGACAGGTTATAAAGTCATATCTGGCAAAAGGGATTTTCATGTAGCTTTTCATGGTATGAAGTTTTCCTGCACCTTTTTCCAAGAACTCAGAGCTGAACAAGACTAGCCAGTAAACATAACTGTAGTAGAGATCTGGACTACAGAGTAATGCCCTCATAATAAGAAATTGATAGGAATTGTTAGGAAGCTCCCTGTTACAACAAGATGACATGTGGTTTGGGGAACCTTTGAATCTTGGTTATGTTTATCCCACAATCTGTCACCAATGTGGTCATGCTCTGAAGAAGCACAATCCCTGTTTGATAGGGCTGTGCTGGTAGAAACCTTTAGTGTAATTCCACTGCATCAGCAAAACTTCAAGAAGGAGGTATATAGATATTCATGTGTTTCTGTTACTCCACCACTTTACTGAACTAAAGTCTTGCTCCTTCAGCTTGTCTCAGCAGTGCTTTAAGCAGAACAGTTCTTGTACCAAAGAAAGGGCTAGAGACGGAGGGCTGTTGAACTGCAGTGAGTGAGATGGTGAGTGGCAGAAAGAAGCTCCTTATTGGTACAAGTTTGATGTTTCTCTTCCTCTATGATTCAATACCTTGCTCTGTTCATGCTTTAGTGATTCACTCTCCCATTAGGCTTAAACTCCGCAACCAAGCAGTATGGGTAATAAATCCCGAATGCAGACAAAGGGTGCTTAAGATAGGGAATCTCAGTCTGCAGAATAAACCCAGAAGCTGAAGATAGAGATGATGGATGAAGTCTGCCAAGATTCAGAGAAGCACAGAAGCGTACCAGGTCATTGCTCTATTTGAGCATATCAACATGGTATGTCCAGTAAAAGGGGGCAACTGGGTCTTCAGTGCTGATTTTGTTGTGCACCATCACTACTAAAGTTGTTTTACTACAGAACTCATCTCAAAACCAGACCACTTTTCCAAGCTAATGCACAGCAAGGCCTTGAAGACAAATCATAACGTATTTATATAATGCTTTTCTTTTTACCAGCAAACATGAAAAAAGCACATTGATTTCAGATTACGATGTCAGAGTTACATGAAGAACATCTGTCACTATGACAGAATCATAAATCATTGCACCAAAATTCTGACATGCCTTTTTTTTTTCATTGGCAAAGTAGCTTTTTAAAATGGGATATAATTAAATTGTTTAGAGCCACATATTATCTATTTTAAACCTGTTATTTCTCTTATGTGGAAAATGTCAGATGAAGCACACCAGTTTTGTTCTGTTTTTAAATGAAGCTAGTTAAAAAAAATGACCACTATATACCAGGGTGCTGCTAGGAATTGTACTATGTGAAGGAAAATAAACCTGTGAGTAAATTAAATAGAGCTGTAGGTGCACCAGCCTGATGTGGGAGACAGATAAGTAGTAAGAGACCATTATGGCTTCATCAGGAATTCTCCAGTAACCTGAATATCAAAAAGAAAATTCTGCACAGAGTGAAAGCAAGGGCATGTAAGTGAGAGGAGTAATAAAGCAGCAGCATAAACATCTAAGGGATAAAACTAGGAAGATTAAGTCACAAAATGTGTTACAATTTTCTTGGAGCATAAAATGGAAGAAAAAGAGGTTCTATAAATACCAAGAAATTAGAGGAAGAGAAGGGCAGAGAAACAAATAACAAATACACAAATAAGAGTGAAATGCTTTACTATTAATTTTGATACATTCTTCACATACACATAAACATTCATGATGGGTAGGTAACAACACTATTTTTTTAACAAGGGGAATGACATGTACCAGAATACGGAAAAAGCAAATAAAAGAATATTTGAATAAATTACATTTGTGCAAGTCTCTAGAGCTTACTGAAATTCACTTAATTCATATTGGCTCTCAACTTATGCCTAAGAGTTCCTGGAATTGTTTAAGTCACTGGGACCTGCAGCAACTCAGTAGCCTAAGATGGAACTACAGTCAGGATCACACTTGAGATTTTTGGTAATAAACAGAGATCTGACATTACAATACACATTTTCCAAATTATTTTAAACAAAATGCCCAGCTGGTTTAAGGCTTGCTCTTCCTTAGTTCTTGCCATTGTGGCACATGACTTAAAAAAGAAAAAAAAAAATGAGCAAGGTTTCTTAAATGTGGCATTCTCAGCAGGCTTAGATTTGAGCACTATTTAGAAATTGTTGGCTGCAGACCTGGTTTGCAGGGTTGTGGCCATTTCTGCTTTTAAAAAATGGAAATGAAGAACCTAGGGAATTGCAGAGTACTCTACATAACTTCAATATCACAAAAGATAGTGGGACAAACTATTGAGAAGTAAATACATACATGCCATGAGAATAATGTGATAAGAAACAGCCAACGCGGATTTGTCAAACTAATCTAATTTCCTTCTTGAACAGGGCAACTGGTCCAATAGATAAGGAAAAGCAGTAGAAACAACTGTATATTAACCAAAGCTATATCTTGAGGTAAGACTTTTGACACTGTCCTGTATGCTTTCATGAGATCTCAACTGCAATACTGTGTGCAGCTCTGGGGCCCCCAGCACAAGAGGGATGTGGACCTGCTGGAGTGAGTCCAGAGGAAGCCATGAAGATGCTCAAAAGTCTGGAGCATCTCTCCCATGGAGATAGGCTGAGAGAATTGGGCTTGCTCAGCCTGAAGAAGAGAAGGCTCAGGGAAGACCTTAGAGCAACTTCCAGCGCCTAAGGGAGCCTAACAAGAGCCTAACAAGAAATCTGAAGAGAGACTTATTACAAGGGCATGTAGTGACAAGATAAAGGGGAATGGCTCTAAATTGAAAGAGAGGAGATTTAGATTAGACATTAGGAAGGTGGTGAAACGTGGGCACAGGTTGCCCAGAGAAGCTGTGGCTGCCCCACGGCAGTGTTCAAGGCCAGGCTGGATGGGGCTTTGAGGAACCAATTGAGTGGAAGGTGTCTCTGCCCATGACATGGGGGTTGGAACCGAGTGATCTTTAAGGTCCCTTCCAATCCAAATCTTTCTATGATTCTATTAATAAAGACTTAGGTGACATAATTAGAAATAACTATAGACTTTCAAGCTTATTAGATGACACCATGTAAAGATTTGCAAAACGCATTCACAGACAAAATTAGAATTCAGAAGTATCTCAGTGGGTTCTGAGATATTCTGAAACCCAACATTAAAAATTTGAACAAAGACAATTACAGAGGACTGTGTTTGGGATGACAGAATCAAAAACACAACCACAGAATGCCACTTCAGATAAAGATCTAGTGATTAATGAGTCAACAGTGTGATACTGTTGAGGAAAAGAGATAAATGTAATTTTAGATTCTCTGAATTGCCTGCTCAAAACAGTTTGTGTAAGGCTAGAGACAATGAGGGTGCTCTTCTTGGCACTGGTGAGGCTTCAGCTAAAATACCGTATTTTACTCTGAAGCACCATATTTTAAGAAAGAGAAGCTGGGAACAATCCAGAGAAGATCAACAAGGGCAAACAATGTCCTTGCTGAGAAAGCAATATGCCCTTGTGACCAACGGTTGTTGTTCCTGGGCTGCATTAGCATTGCCAGCAGTATGAGGGACGTGATCCTCTCTCTCTTCTGAGCCCTTGTGAGGCCTCCCCTGGATTACCATATCCAGTTCTGGGACCCCCAGTAAAAGAGAGATGTGGAGCTCCTAGAGCAAGCCCAGCAAAGAGCTGGTAGAGTAATTCAAGGTCTGGAGCATCTCTCATACAAGAAAAGGCTGAGGCAGCTGGGACTGTTCAGTCTAGAGAAAAGAAGACTCAGGTGGGGTCTGATCAATGTGTATACGTATCTGAAGGGAGGGTATCAAGAGCATGGGGACAGACTCATCTCGGTGGTACCAAGCGATAGGACAAGAGGCAACAGGGATAAACTAAAACACAAGAAGTTCCACCTGAACATGAGGAAGAACTTCTTCACTGTGAGGGTGTTTGAGCATTGAGATCGGTTGCCGAGAGAGGCTGCAGAGTCTTCTTCTCTGGAGATATTCAAGAGCTGTCTAAACACAGTCCTGAGCAACATGCTCTAGGTGACCCTGCTTGAGCAGGGGTGTTGGACTTGATGACCCCCAGTGGCCTCTTTCAACCTCCACCTTTTTGTGATTCTGACAAGAAGGTTGGAAAATCAGATCCATAAAGCAAGGTTGAAAGTTCTGCTTTGTTTTAGTCTTGAAAATGTAAGGCTGTATCATGTTCAACTGTCTTAAAGTACATAAAAGGTTATTATAAAGGGAGTAGTGATATGTTTGGTCATGCTCACTAAAGATCTGGTCAGAATCTGAAAAAACTCTTTTTAGTTATACTGTAATAGGTATTACAGTAACACATTGTAAGTAGAGGAAAGATTATCACTGGAATTCATTACCCAAGAAGATTACATAATTCCCATCAGTAATGTTTTTAGATACAATCAGAGGGACTGGTATCTACAATTATCAAGACAATTGCAGTCTTTCTTCAGAGTTAGGAGATGGACCAGATGAATGTTTTGTAGTAAGTGACTGAGATCCCTGGAACTCTGACAGGGTGTACAAGTTATTACAAGGTAATCTATAACAGGGTTTCGTTAAGAAAGAACTTGAAAATTCCATGCGTGGTCCTGGGCATGTAAGATTGCACTGGCTGCTCTCTGGACTTCCTTTTTTAAAAAGCTTATTTTCCTTTGATTTTGTGTAGTGGGGTAGTTTTGTTTTGTATTTTTTTTACCTTAGGTAGGTTAGGTACAGTTTTGATTAAAAGTATAGAGGAATAACAGACTATGAAACCCCTTGAGATCCCATCCAAGTTTACAATTGTGTGATGCATGTGCAACCTACAGTATTTTTTCTGTGTTGTTGAAGAGCTTTACAAGCACAACTTAATTATTAAACTAGTTCTTTTCCCAGGGCAGTAATGATCTAATCATTTATGATAGTCTTCAAATGAGGAACTAAACAAACATATCCAAAATAAACAAATTAAATCATCTTTGCCAATGGAAAAGGAAAAAAAAATCTCGTTTTCATGCCAGTGGGTCTGCACATATTCAGACCTCAGTAAATCTAACAAGTCAGGACTTCTTAATTTGTGAGAAATTCTGAATTTTAGTAATTGTTTTTATTCGAAATTTTAGGGATTTTTTTTTTTCTAATTGGAAAAATATTAAAAATGGGAATGGGAGATAGGAAAGAATAAACATAAGTGTTTTGGAAAGGTTGGAAACTTTTTTGAGGGCTTGAATTACAAGTGAACATTTCAACATTCAAAAACCAAAATGGCATACCGCATATATATTTTAGGTAGGAGAGCAAAGTGAGCATTATAGGAGCCACAGTTCCTCCAGGGCCCTAGTATACACAAGAAAATGCCAATCAGAATTACACTGCAAATAAAGTAGCACTCTGCAGTAAGATATTTTTGTGTGTGTATTAGCTGAAAATAAATCTCTTAAAAATCATACTCCCAAAGGAAGACACAGCAAAACTTCAGTTTTTCAGGAAATATGTTCTTTGTTAGAAATTCAAACCTGTGCAAAACTTCTGCCAAACTCTAGTCATTACTTAATATTAAAAAAAAACCATAACCTGTCTCAAAAATGTTATCTAGAGAAATCTCCTCATCACAATGCACTGTGGTGTTGACCCAAATATAACTGAAAACTGGAAGTGTTTGCAGTTACTGTTGTTATTTTAGTTTAGTAAAAGATGGTTGTAAGCATCAAAGATAAGACCAAAATATAAATATATATATATAATTTTTTAATATATTTATATATAAATATTCAGAAATATTTAATTTTGGTGTTTCTTGATTAGGCCATACTCCAGTGAATGTCTGTGTGATGGTCCTTTTGTTCTATTAAAAACTATGCATAGTTTTGCAGTCCTGGTGATTTCATTGCTGAGCTCTGTAAACCTGCAGGTGAGATATTTGCTTTGCAGACCAGGATGTTGTGTACAGCCTCATGGCACATTCCAACAACCTAAAGTGTCTTAAGGTGCTTAAATAGCTTTAAGCAGCTTTGAAAACTTAGACACTTTAAGCTTATAAAGCAGTTTAAGCTTCTTAAACTGCTATAGGACTATAACAAGCGGCTCACAATGCTGCTCCTCACCAGGAGAGTGAAAGGAAGCTGGCTGTTCCCTCACCACTGGCTGGAAGGAAGGTTTGCCATAGGTCCAGCCAGGAGATTGCTCAAAAGCAAACAACTGGTATTGACTTACCTTTGCAATGATGTTGTGTAAAATAATGAAAAATATACTCCCCTCAGCTAGCTCACTGTTTCTTCCTCTTTTGCAGCTACTTCCCTTCCTCAGCCACCTCCTTCTCTTTTTTCTATTTTTGCCCATTTTGCATGTTCTCTTTCAGTATCTGTTTCCTCTCTAATTAATTCTGCCTAAAGAGATCAGTGGAGTGTTCTTACTGCAATGATATACTTTTATGAAGAAAACATGTTTTGATTCAGTCTATTCAGTCCACAGAACCGTGCTGGAGGCAACCGTTCATTTGTATCACAATAGTTTAAGCTAAATCTAGAACTCTTTTTTCTCAACAGAAGGGTTTGAGTTGACAGAAGCATTGTGCAAAAGCAGAACTGCATAATCCCAGAAAGTACCAGTGGCAGCCATTAGATTGTCACTTCTGAAAGCAGGTAACCAGATGGGCTAGCATTATTCAGAAGAAGGAATAAAATTTGCTGAATCTGCATCACATTTCCTGACATTTTGGAGGTTTCAGAAAGGATGTAGACGAAGGAAGTCTGGGGACAGCTCTCCAGTAAATGGGTGAACGTGTCTTCCTACCTTGGTAATCTCTTAGGCCTGAAAATACTTTGTTTTCAGTTTTCATTCCATCTCTCTGAATCTGGGGCATGCTGCACAAACCACAAGTTGTGTCTTGATCTTGCCAAAGCAAGTAACACCTCCTCCCCATTACATACAAGACAGCATTGTGCAACTGAGTAGTGTTCAAACTGCCATGTTAACTGGGGTGTGGTGATGATGTACTAGAGCACTTGAGCTGGATGTGATGTCCTGGCTGCTCAGGCCTATATCATTCTGGTTTATTCATGTTTGAATATTCTTTTCAATTCCTTTAGTAGGAACACTCTGTTCTTCTCTCATATTCTTCGCTTATTTCTTGGGATCATATCCAACCTTCTCAGGTGTTGTTTCTCCACAGTCCTCAACTTAACTTACCCCATATTTTTCACAGGATTATTCAGTTTCATCACATGTGACTTATATATATATATTACACATTCCAACCACAATTTAGCTGAGAAATGGAACTGTAAAACTTATTATGCTCAAACACTGTGTTCTAAAGAGTTGAGGGTGGAAGCAGGAAGAGGGATCATAATCAGCCTTACTCACTGCTCTATCTTTTGCCTATTATCTATGTTATGCATTCCGAAATGATGTTATGTATCACTATAACGTATATCGCATGCACAGCATGTCCAATGTGGCATACTTATACAAGCATTGAAATTTAACTTATACCAAATGTTATTTTTTTCTGGCAGCCTGAAAGCATGTTTGTCTTAATTTTTATTGAAGAAAATAATTTCTATCATGATCTATTATTTTCAAGTCATCAATGTTTTTGAATTCCTTTTTCCATTTGCCCAGTTGTCAATTATTCCTTCCTTCAAAACGTGTTCTAAAACTCCACATATGATGCCAGTAGGATTCACTAGCTTGTAAGTGATTGAATTATTTCTTTCTTAAATATTGATTTGATATGCTCCTATCAGATGACACCACTGGTAGTTAACACATTTATTCTTAGTGGACTGTTGGAAACATTGGAACATGGCACCTACAACAGCCTCCTGCTAGCCCCAGCTCCTTCTCAAGCTCTAGCCATTTTGGCAAGGGGAAGGGTAGGTTGTCTGCAGTGCCCATGGGCTTTGTTGTCAGTGGGATGGTGTTAGCTGCTCAGTGTTTGGGCAGCTCTCAGGCTGAAGAAGATGAGTTACACTGCCATTCCCTTAGCTCTAAAAATGATTTGGGTGTCACTCTATACTCTAGGTAGCTGCTCATCTGTATCAATGATTAATGATGCGAGCTAATAAGGTTAATTAAGGTTAATGACGAGCATGAAAAAGTCATCTTTTCTGAATTCTGAAAAGCTATACGTAGTCACCTATTGACAAGTTATGCATTTTCTTTCAAATATTTTTCTTTACTTCTGAGAAGAAAGAGGTCCCATTCACGTTAGAAGACAGTTTGGGTAATTTCAGATCTGAATCACTTTTTTAACATCTGTAAACCAGGAAACACAAAACATCAGGCACCAGGTCATGTATAGAGGTTGCAGTTTGGCAGACATTTGCACATATATCTATTTTTTCAATTGGAACTTTATGTCCTTTGGCTTCCAGGAAACTTCAATGTCTGTTAAAATTAACTCTGCAACTTGAGGCAATAGCGGCACTGCATGTTTACATGTCTTGATAAAGAACTGCATATGGGCCAGGAAAAATCATTAACTGCATTGAGCCTAGCTAGGCACACATCTGTAATGGTCCACCAATGGAAAAACAAGCTTGTTTAGAGCTGCTGTTGGACTGTACCACCAAGTGCTGGCAAACTGCTGGCATCCTGTTGCTGAGCAGATAACCTGGTGCTGGTCCATCATTGAAGGCTATTGTTCTGATTACCAGGTGCTCACATAGCAAAAATGTATGAAACAGCAGACTCTCCCTTCCTTCCTTTCCGAGACTCAAGACAACTGTCTCTTTGATGAGAGTGTAGGATTACAGTTGAACTTGCTACAGGACAGTGTGCTGGTTTTGGCTGAGACAGAGTTTATTTTCTTCATAGTAGCTGGTACGGGGCTATGGTTTGGATTTGTGCTGAAAACAGTGTTGGTAGTACAGAGATGTTTTAGTTATTGCTGAGCAGTGCTTACCACAGAATCAAGGTCTTTTCTGCCTCTCACACCACCCCACCAGTGAGCAGGCTGGGGGTGCACAAGAGGCTAGGAGGGTGCACAGCTGGGACGGGTGATCCCAGCTGACCACAGGGACATCCCAGACCATATGGTGTCAT
>JBCJKH010001718.1:0-13326 GCA_039877255.1 Loriculus beryllinus
TCCCTGCTTATGGCAGGGGGGTTGGAACTGGATGATCTTAAGGTCCTTTCCAACCCGAACTATTCTATGATTCTATCTCAAGCCCCAAAAAATGAGCAGATTATTCCTGTACCTGTCTCTGCAACTCCGACGTTGATGATGGGAGCTTTGTGCTTCTTTGGGAAGTCTCCACCAGCTGCAGTGAAGGTGAAGTTGCCGTCATCCTTCTTGGTCATTTTATAGACACGAATTGTCTCACTGCTCGCCAGCCAGACAACAAATGCCCTGTGGAAGGACAGACACTCTGAACCATTTAGAGATGCCTCAGTTCACCTTGGCTACAGCAGGGAAGCTACCACATCACTCACTGGCACCTGAGGAAAAGGATGCACTGGCAGATAAAAAGCTGTGTGCTTCACAAGGGCACCAAGTTCTCTCTCTGTGGGAGCAAAACTACAACACTAAATGGAAAAGAATGGGACTTGTTACTCCATATCTGGAAATGAGATCTCTTCCTCTGAAAAATGCCTCTTGCAAAATGCTAAGGTATGCTTTTCCACTGCTGTTCCCAGTCAGCTCTCTCCTGAGCTCAGTGACCTAGCCCAGCTGCAGGATGCTGGAAAGGACCTTGACAAGCCCCCTCCATGGGTGCAGCATGCTGGGTACTATGATATTTGCCTGCAGAACAACATTAAACTGACAGCTGCTTTCAGGAATCAGCAGCATCATTGAGCTCATTGTGAGGGAGGTCACTTGCATGCAGCCCAGGGGACACACGGCAAGCAAGGTTTGTGCTGTCTGACTGGCACCTCTGTCCACAGGACATGGAGACACAGGGAGACCTTAAGAGAGTCTTACCAGTACCTAAAGAGGCCAACAGGAAAGCTGGAGAGGAGCTTTTGACAAGGGCCTGTAAGGACAGGCCAAGGGGGAATGGCATTACCGTGCCAGAGGGGGGACTGAGCTGAGCTCTTAGGCAGAAGCTCTTCCCTGTGAGGGTGCTGAGGCGCTGGCACACGGTGCCCAGAGAAGCTGTGGCTGCCCCATCCCTGGCAGTGCTCAAGGCCAGGATGTACCTTTCAGAGTGCTCTTTTTTGGTAGAGCTTTGGGTGCATTCGAGAGAAAACTATGGACTAGGTCATGAAGAAATTAAACCCCATGTCTCTAAAAGACATTGGGGATGTTCATTGAGAAGAATGCTAAAGATTGGTGTTTTCAAAGCGTGGTGGTGGTTACAGCTCAGGAAAACCCATTCGATACCTCCTCTTTTGAGGGAGCTCTGTTGTGGTAGAATCAATAAAACATCCCATGATACGCACCAGGAAATTATTAAACTTGACCTATTGACTTGTAAATATGAGTAGTTTATTCCTTAGGCTTGGAAGGGTGGGATTTGCCTTTGGAACCTAATCGTTTTCTGAGTGTTTGGTTGTTGCAAAGTGCTTGATGGACCAGAAATGATAGTGCCAAGAGTCTGACCTTTGCTATAAGCGGTTGGTGTGCTTTTCCTGGCATTCCTGTTTACTGCCATTACTTCATTAGCAAACGCTGCAACATAAGCAGAGGGGAGCTTGACAGCAGCTGAATTCCAGGGATGTGTTTATGTAAAACAAAGCAAACAGAAAGCAAACCTCCCTCAACCTCCAGTAGTTTGATAAATTGTTGTTATACAAGGAAAATACTGTGCTTGAATGACCTTCAGCATGAGACTGTAGCTTTTCCCTAACCACTGGGGATACAGTAATCAGTCATCTGCTTTGTGATAAAGCAATAATGATTATTTCTGTTATGAAAGGCTGCAAAACCTGAAACTTCCAGTTTTACCTAATTCCTTTAGAATTTTGTTTTGGGGGAAAAAATCTCCTGTCTTTAGTTTTCTATTGTATCAAAGAGAACTGGAACAACTTAACTTGGGTAAGGTTTCTTGCAGTTGCAAATGACACGTTAGCACAGTTATCCTCACTTTGGTTTTGGTGAAGAAATCGTAACATTTAATTTCATTTCACCTCCAAGTTAGAGCTGCAGTGTAAAAGTGACATTCCTGAACTAAATTAACTCTAGTACTAGTGGGAGCAGTTTGGCCATTCTCTCTGGTGCATCGCAGATACACAAGACTGTCATGCCTACATCACATGCTGTGTAGAAAAAACATGAAGCATGGAAATGTTAGCTCTGATTTGCTCACTGTAGATGTGTGAAAATGCCAGTTTCTGTGTGAAACTTGTGCTGCTCTGGCCTGCTGCAGCATGGGGTGAGAATTTCAGTTGTTGTTTGTGACTCCATGGCAATGATGGAACTTAAAGATTTTCCGGTAGACCATAAGCACAATCAAAACTTGAGAATTTAAACTGCTGCAGTGCTTTATCCTAATGGGATTGCACTAATAACTGCATGGTTGGAACAATCTGAAGCTTCATAGAACCACAGAATGATTTGGGTTGGAAGGGACCTTAAAGCTCATTCAGTTCCAACCCTCCTGCCATGGGCAGCGACACCTTCCACTAGACCAGGTTGCTCCTCTTGATGTCATATATGGTGAGATTCAAAAGAAAAGTGGGAAAACCTCACTGAGCTTTGGTGTTTTCAAGCAGAGAATAGGAAAAATAATCCCATTAAGAATTTAAACCAATAGTGAAAGCGTGAGGAAACTAATGTAAATTAATGTCTATTTACAACACAGCAAAAACGATGTCAAAGGACATACTACCAGAGGTACAACCATGAAGATTTTAAACAACCCAACAATTAAAGCTTTGCTCAATCTGTGCATTTAATCATGTATTTTAATAAGGTCTTAAATTTAACATCATTATTCTATAGCTTCCCCTCGTTGGAAGCCCAGGAAAGTCATGTTTCATAAAACAACATGACACTTTTCTTATTTATAATTTTGTTGTAAGCTCCTGTCACTTAATATTCATCTATTACATCTGCATCATTAATTTTCAGACACTCGTTCCCTGGCTTACAACACTGTCATAGGAAAAAAATGTCCTTCACATACCAAAGGCAGCTTTGTTTATCCTTGATTTATGGATGCTTCATTTGCAAGAAACCTGGTTTTCCTCCTGATTCACTGCTATTCCTAATTAAAAATGCTTAAGCAATTGCATCACATGAGACAGGAATGTAAGTCAAACAGGCATGGCATCACACACCAACCACTAATGGGTGTTCAGGCCATGGGAGCAGAGGAGAGCTGCTGAAACATCAAAGCCCAGAACTGCAAATAACACTGTTCTCAGCACCAGCCATTTCACCCACTTCATCTGTCCCTTTTCCACTGCATCATTTGCTAATATAGGGGAAAAAAATCCTGTGACTGCAGACCCCAGCTCCAAAACCTTCGTATTTGAAGATAAAAGCACCTGAGTACGCTTGATTTTACTGACATGAGGGATGGATCAAAACTGATTAAAACTAAGCAAGCTACTTAGAAAAGCCTCCCCCATAACGTATCTTTAACACAATAAAGGAGTTCTTTAAACAGGATGTACACAAATACAGCTTTCTAAAGAGAAATGGTTAAAATTGCTTCATCTCCAGCTGTTAAGCAACCCCAGTATCTGGTGCTGAAATGCATCTGGAATTTCAAGACTGACAAATGTATGGAACAGCACTCAGATTTAACTGGAGAATTTCTCCACGATCAATATGTGAAGTTGTTCATTGCTGATGATGGTTTCTCATTCTGCAGTACTGAAAATACAGTACATGCTTTCAAGGTAAATATACAGCCTGTCCTGAAGAGCTTTCAGCCTACAAACAGATGGAGGCTGTGACAGAATGCCTTCTTATTTGTTTGAACACTCATTAGCAGACATCTTCAAATCTGCAATATTCTACCACATCCTGAATCAGTATTTTCAGACATTTCACGCATCAAAGCCTTCAATGACGAGATGTCAGGCACTTGAAGAGCTGTTCTGTGTTTTCCAGGAGCTACAGAATCACAAAGGTGGTATCAATGACACACGCAGCTATCTGCGATGGTGATGAAATGCCGATAGAGCTATCCGCAGTGATACTCGGTCCTGGGACTGGACTGGGACACTGATACCCCCCGTTTATCAGTGTAACAAACAAATGGGTTGCAATTTGTTGCAGATACTTTGCTGTTATGAATATACTTGTCTCTCAGGCTGCTCCGAGGAGCATGAAGACAAACTGTACTTTTTTGCCACTGTGACCCTGTGCACCCCACAGCCTGGCTGGATTTCTCCAGTGCACAAAGCATCTCGCATGCAAGCGCACAGCTTGGCCTGAAGAGACAAGCTGTGTAAGAAATGGATGTGCTGTTTGTTGGGTATTTGTCACAAGTCAGGGCTTACCTTTCATTTGAAAAGTATTTTTCCTCTCCTCAAAGTTACCTCTTGAACAAACAGTTGCTCCAGCAAACACCTGGGATATCTACTGCAATGTAGCTGCTGTAAAATCCAGTTACCGCTGAATGTACTACCCACGTATATTATGCATGGCTTGGAGCAGCCATTAGTATTATTAAACCCCAGTCTAATCCTCTAAAAATGTAATTTTACACTTAAATTCCTTGTCATTGGCTGGAAAGTAATGAAGAGGGGAAACCCATATAGAACAATGTAACCAGCAGAGACACAGCCCCAGTCACTGAGGATGGAGAGTGCAGAATCCTGGTCTATGAGAGTAACAGCAAAATCCTCATGGGAATAACTTGGCTTTCTGTGCATCTGCATGGAGGTCTTAATTTCTCAGATCAAGCATCATCTGACACACTGGGCTGGAGGAAACCTCACAGGTCCCTCACTGGGGATGCAATGACACAGCACAGAATCATCGGGAGCCCTTGGAACATCATCTCCCACTGCACTGCAAACCCCTGAGCAGTCCCACAGGCACCCTGATTTGCAGAACAGAGTAAGGAGATGGGGATAAAAGCTTACACAAACTCAGAGCAAAAGCTTCAGCAAGTGCAGGCGGCAGGGTTTACACAATGCTACAGGCTGTGCAAGGCCTGAGCATTTCAGAGTAGCTTAAACATAATAACACTACTTAACTCCATCAGAACAGGGCTTAAAGGCAACCTGAAACCACAAGATCACAGAAGGGTTTGGGATGGAAGGGACCTTACAGATCATTCAGTTCCAACCCCCTTAGCTGAACGCATGATACCCAATTAATGCTCAGCCATCAAGCCCATTTTCACATTAGCTCTCCGGAACAACAACATTGAGCAGGTTTATCTCTTAAGCTTAATGAAAGTTTTAATTGGGAATGATTCTGGAGGCTGCATGACATGCTCCTCAGTTTATGGGCTGCATGCACAACATGCCTATACTAATTACTTTATACTCTGAACACGATGATGCTTTGAGGAAGCCTGTATCTTACCTACCACCTTCTGTGAAGCTCTGCAGCTATCCAGGCCGTGTTATTAGACAGTCCCAGTAAAACTGTATTTTAGCTATATACAAAATGCACATTACCCTTTGCTTCCAATTTCACATTTCTTGGACTTTTTTAGTTTAACCAATAAAGAAAACCTATTTCTGTGGTGCAATCAGCATCCTTTGCAGGCTGTAAAACCTCTGTAGGACAGCTCTTGGAACAACTAAAGGAAATTACTGAGGGAGCAGGACGACGGACAAGATTTATCTGGTTATTTAGTTGTGATAGATTAAGTGCAGTCTTTCTTCACTCTTTTGGCTTTCTTAGAAGATTGTTCAATGTCAAAAGAGATGCTTTTAGTCTGCAACGCTTTCTCAGTCCTTACTCAAAGGCTGCACCTCCAGTACAAGGAGCTGCACTTGGAGAGACCAGGACACACAGCCCCTCCTCACCAGTGTGCTGCCTCTTCCCATCCACACTCCCTTTTCCTCAGGGTATTTTCATCGCAGCACCAGCACTGCCAGAAGAATTTCAATAGCAACAGCCCTATCTGAATTAATTAGCTTTACAAAATACATTTATTGGGAGCATTTTCCCAAGCTGTTCGTTTACTTCCTGGCTGTCAGGCACCGCTACAAGTTACAGCCACCACTTACAGAAATACCCAGGGAAAACAGCACCTCCGAGAGCTGCAAATGCACCGAGCAGCCACGGCTTCTGATCCAGGGTATAAAGATCCATCCAGTCTTGATAAGCACAAGGGATGAAAACCTCAAGCTGTCTTTTTGAAAGCAGAAGAATTACCTACAGCATTAGCTGCAAGAGCTTCCACATGTGAAGCCAGCACACAGAGTGTCATCCTAAGACCTTTGTCACACAAACAGCAAGAAAGGGAAGGCACTACTGGTCCAATAGGTATCACCATTCAGAACCTTACTGGCAGCTGCAAGCTGGTCAGAAATGGTGTTTGCTGTACGGCAGCAGTGGGATGGCACACGGATGTATTTAGACCTCTGCAGCTTATGGAAGAAAAGCAATATTCCACACCACAGCCACCAGGATTCGCGACGGGATGGAGATGAGAATGAAGAGGAAGAGCTAAAGAAGCTCCGGGACACAGCCTGAATACGGCAGGTACAGTCTAAAAACAAAGTACTGTTTAACAAAGTTGAATCTGGGAAGGAACGATCAGTGAGAAAGAAAAGCCAATACACCTCTTACTGGCAGGAGCTGGGAATGCAGGAGCTCCGAGCTGCTGGTTTGCTTTGCAAGTGAATAGCACAGACTCAGAGTAGCTTGCAGGAAACAGCAGTGTAGGTTTTAGAAGTAAAACTGATCGGGCTTTAGATGATGTACGTGAGGTCTGAATACATTTGAAAATGAAGTTATCAAGTTTTCTCAAATGCAAGAAACCGAAGTGGTGCAAATTGCAAGTCTTCAACCTGTGTTCTTATTATACTGTTATTTAAGTTCTATTATACTGTTATTCACAACTATTAATAGAAGCCAAGCTAAAATCATTTCAGCCTGAGCTGCTCTTTGCAACACAGAGCTGGGGTTCCTCTTTCATTATGCCAGTTTTCATGATCCTTGCATTGGTGCCTTCTTTTACACAAGAAGAGAAAGGGAAATGACTTACTGAGTCATTGAAGCACCTACAACTGTCATTGAAAAGACAGCACAGTACAACCATGAGTCCATTTTGACTAAAATCAGTGTTTTTAGCCAATAAATGCACTACCTGAAGAGGACAATGACTCCTATTTTCTCTTCTGAGATTTTGGAAGGGCTCAGAAAAGAGAAGTGTTTGTTTTTACTGTGACTACATCCTGAATGTTTCAAGACTGTATTTTTCCCTTCAAGGTTCAATTCTCACAGCTGTAGGAGGCTGTCATCCACATAATTGGCTTCAGAAGTTCCTCCAGGCCCTTTATATATCTCCTACGGCTAATCTCACTGTGAGAAATCTCCTTCAAATATCCTGTTCACATGAATTAACTTGATTAACAAGCAAGGTTAACACAAAAACTCCTTAACTCACTGACATGATTCCCCTTCCACAAAATCCATCAATCCTGTTGGGTTGTGCAAGCCATTGCTTTCATGTTAAGAAGCAACCTCTTTTCCTACTACACCAAATCTATTGACAAATCCATTCTCCAGGCAGTAACCCGTAATCAAGGTTATGCCATCTCTGTACTTGATATTACTGACTGATCTGCTTCTCGCCTTAAAAGTCTTAATAGAGCTTTTCTCATCATGATCATCAGTGTCAGGATATTGAACAGATTTATTGTACCTGGCTGCAAGCTTTACTCCTCCAATTTTTAAGCCAATTTCTGAGTGATGGCTTGCATACAAATCCATGCAAGTCAAACAGAAAGCCCTTCTCAAGCACAGGGAGCCACAGCTTACACCCTTACTCATTCAAACACATATGGAAAGTTAACAGAGCAGTGCCTGCCCACCTCCTTATGTTTCCACAGGGCTATGCCTCTCTCAAGCTTGAATCTGCACACTACTTTCAAAAGATCTGCAGAAGAAAATGCAGGTTTCCCTGATGCTCTGTTGACTCTAAAACTACCAAGTGGTAAACAGTGGGTGCAAAGGAAGGTGAGCTTAACCTGCATCCTAACCTTATTAAGTTTGCAGTTGTCTACTTACTATCTCCTTCTGTCTGTCAAGGTAATCACGGGGCAGATGACAGAAGGACAAGTATTGTTGAGAAGGTACCAGGAAACAATCAGTAAAGCATCACTACCTTCCAGTCTTATTTATGGAAACGAAAAGTATCTCACCACCATTCCGTTGTACAACAGTGTCTCAGACAGTTATTAAGCACAAGTTGCTAGGCAGGTAGCTTATAATGAAATCCTGAATTTTGACTACAAAATGAAACAGATTCAAACCAACAAACAAAAAGCCCTGAAATGTACAGAAGTTCTTCAAACACAAAGTGTTTGTCAAATGCTCCAGAGGACAAATATGAGATTGGCATTACAGTGTCTCCATTCAAAAGCCATAACTGGGGAGCAGAAGCGTTACAAAGCATACACAAGGATGGAGTTTCCAACCAGAACCCGTTTGCTAACTGTTACCTGTTTTGCAGAACTCCTGTCTGCCCAGTTCTTCCAGACTGACAATTATTCAAACCTGGCTTTGACCTTTTTGTGTATTTAAACCTCCTTTCAGATTGACTCATGATCAGGAACTTGGTTGGGGACAAGGCAATAACGCATAACATTAAGTAATGCTTCAATGTAATTAAAACTGTGCTAATTATCATTATCCAAGGCACTGATTCATATGAAAAGAGCCTGTAAGTGACTGGTCACTGTGCGGCTCCCTCTACTAAAGATGTGTCATATGAGCTATTCAGACCAGGGAAAGTAACTTTAGTTTATCCTCCTCTATCTAAAAATAGGCAAAAAGCATTGTATTTTAAATTCTACATTGAGACTGGATAATGTAGGGATGTAACTGGAACAAAACAGAAAGTGAGCTGTGCTTTTCCTTTTCCAGTTCTCATGTCCAAGCAGCACATCTCCTTCCCTACCCATGTGTATGTGGCACCAGGGATGAAGCAAAGGGGGGAAGGACTTTACACGGGTCCCAGAATCAAAGTCACTGAGGGAAACAAAATGGTTCAAAGATTTCAGCTTCCTCTTGCACTCCTTAGCTCCCAGTTAACAGCAATTTTAGTTTCTCTAATTGTACATGTGTGCATTTCTCCTTCAGCTCCTCTGACACTGGAGAGATCCTGCCTTAAATAACAACAACTTCACATACCTGCAAGGTGGTAAAAACATGGAGTCCTTCATGAGCACAGACCCAGAAAGCAGTATGTACCAACATCTTGCAATGGTTTCCGAGCTGTAGGAAAAAAGAAATCACTGGCATCTACTTTCTTCTCACAGCAACTCTAAATATGCATTATCCAAGATATTATTGCTGTAAACCAATGATCTGCCCCTCTATCAATTTGATATGTGGGCTGGAAAGCCACAAACTTTCATTGAATGCTACCAAGAATTAACTTCTTTAAAAGGTCTACACCCAAAATGTTCCTTATGCCTTAAAACTTGACATTAAAATCAACTGAAATATTTATTTCATGAAAATGAAATTATTCACTTTCAATAAAACCATTTCATTCCAGTTTAAGTGTACCTAAAGCTACAAATACAGGAAAACTGTTATCCTGTGCTGAAGTAAATGAGCAGTTCAACACATGATACTACACAGACCTGTCAAGTGTTACAGATAAAATATGAGACACATACCTGACACCTGCTTTGCATTCCTCCCTCTCTGCATTTGCCTAGCATGAACACATGGCACTGTGTCCTACTGTGCCATTTGATCCCAGATGGATGGCCAGGGGAAAGCCAACATTTCAACCCACAGCCCATAGGTCTGCACAGAGGTTTTACTGCTGTGGATTTTGCCTCTTCTTAGAGCACTGCAATGCTACTTCCCAGCTGCAGCCCAACATTCCCTTCCTTTTCCAGCACATAACCACACATATACACAGACCTGGTGCTGGAGCAGGTTTGTGTCACAGACACCCACAGTATGAACTAGTAGGTGGCAACTCATTTCAGCTCATGTACTGGGAGATGTGCCTTATACAGAAAGCCAGGATTAGCTGTGAGAGGATAAATACACCATAAGCAATGCTAAAATATGAGGGGGGGAAATATATTTGCCTCTTGGCAGAAACCTAAAAAGAACCCTGAGCTAAAATACTAATTCTAGTGATTTAAAAAGAAGAGATGGTGTTTGAGCTCCATCCTCCTCTGTACATGACACTCCCACAATCAGTGCCAGCTCCAGGGGAAGAGTGCCACCTACTGAGTTGTCACCACAGCTCCCACGTGTGACACTAATTGCTTTTCCACGGACGTTGCCTGTGCACACACACACTTCTGCTGTCCATGAGAGCTGTGCTGGCAATGCATGGGCGCCTCTAAGATGCCAACACCATACCACTGGTACAACCACCTCCTGCCAGAGCTTTTAACCAGCCCAGCCAAGCTTAAATGTTGTAAAGCCTTCTATTTATCAGGAGAAAACAAGTAAAAAGTGTTTTATTACAGCATGCAAAGCAATGATTTTGTTTACACGTTTACTGGAGAACTCCAACAAGTGGTAGGTACTTACCAAAAGAGAACTTGGTTGCCCTTGTACCTCTCATAGCGGGCACTTGATGACATTATTCTGAGAGAGAAGGAGAAGTTTAATTTCAATTTTAATCCCCAAAGACCATAAGCCATTAATCACAGCATTTCAGCAGAATCCCTTTAAGGCTTAAGACCTTAAATTCAACTATTTTTATGTTCTAAACAAAGGACGTGCTTAACCATAAAATTCAAATTATTACGGTGTTCCTCATTATCCAGATAGAGAATATACAGCATGTTCCCTAAGTGTTTAAATCACTCCCACACATTGGAATTACCCATAGCAACAGAACTGAAGGAACTAGAATACTTCCAACGCACTTTTTGTGCTTTGTTGGCCTTCCATTTCATGTATTCCAAGATTATCTGAATGTCTGAGGCATTAAAAAGCTTTTGTGATGTGGACTTAACACAGGGCACTGTCTACACAGGCCTTTGTAGGCAGATGGGAGCAATCTCTGCCTTTGTCCTTAGCAAAGCTAATTAGTTTAGATTCCATGCCATGTTATTGCAGTAACTTAACTCAGCAAGGACCTGGCCAATGTTCCAAGTGCCAGCAGACAAAAGCTTTGCTCATCTCCAAAGAACCACAGCGATGGATACCAGCTGTGCCAAGCAACACTAACTAGTTCAGGAGTTCTTACCTGAGCTGATGTTCCCTGAAATGTGAGAGTATGTCCAGTCCATGAAGGAAAGAATAGATTGTACTTAAGTCCTAAAAGAAAAAGAAGACAAGACATAAGCAACTTCGTTCACAGCATCTTATCACTTCTGCGTCACCTTCTCAGGTTCTGCAGTGTATCATAAAGACTTAGGAGATCATTCTAGAGACAAAGCCCAAATGAGTAGATAGGTCAGGACACTGGCAGACTTGCAGAACCCTGTCCATGCTAAAGCTGTGAAAGCACAAGAGTGAAGTCCAATTGATGAATAAACACTTACCTGAAAAAGATTTATCACAAGTATCTCTGAAAATATGATTTACATGAACAGATCCAGCAGCAAGATGAGGAATAGGCCAAACAGGACAGTCCCAGCCAGCCAAGGTCAAAAATTGTTGAGACTTGTAATACCTCTTTAAAGAGGGAAGTTTGCAAAATCAGTTTGCTGGTAGCAAAGAACCCTAGTGAAAACCTAAACCACACGGTTCTCTGCACCCTATATAGTGGCTAAACTGCTTTTAATAGTAACAGGGTTATACTTAGAAAAAGCTATGTCATGTTCATCTCAGACCTAGGCGGCAGCCCTATGAGAAACTCTACTCCATCCAACTGCCTCTCTAACCTAACCAGAGGGTAACAGTACAAGTTGCTCCAATATACCCCTCGGTAAAGATGAAGACAATGAAGGTTTAGATTTGTCTCCCACCTCCTACTACCAAGCCTCAGCATCTCATCAGTGCCATCATCAGCAACCACAGAAGCAAAGAGCGTTTTTGAAGCAGCAATATTAGAGCATGAAGATTATCTCCCTTGATGAGTTGGACTCTACGTGGATGCTGTACTGAGGAGATACAGCTGTTAAAACTTCTCACGCCACAGAACCCTCTTCAGACACAAAAATATCTGTGCTGATGGTGCAGACCACATGCTGGGAACAGCTCACTAGGGCTATTCATCATTTAATTTACTGTCCTGAACAGGTGGGCTGGTAGCACTAAACACAGGCACAACAAAACCTTTATAAGCCCCATAGCCGTCTCTCCAGCTCAGCCTTGGAAAATATGCTCTGAGTTTTCAAGTGCTGCATTTACACCATGTTTACAAAGGATAAATCAATATGAATGCCGGCCTCACGATTTACAATGGATTTACTTTAGAAAAGTTCTTTGGCTTAATAGTCAATGTTTAGAAATACAGTGGCTATAGACTGTTAAATCAAATGAAAGGTCAGATGTAATTGCAGGCCATGTAAAGCCAATAAAGCTCCAGATTTCTTCTTCTTTTTTTTTTTTAAATGTCATTACCCAAACCCATGAAAATTAAACAGAAGGCCTGAATGCTGAACACACACACTCATAAAGCACCCGTTTCACACACACCAACCTCATCTGAATCCTCCGACCGCGAATTGCCAAAAACTTGTTGTTCGGAGCCAAACGCCCAAGAGCACTGGCTATGAAGCAGACTCCAAACACCAAACTCACACACAGCCTGCAAGAGATGTACCTCAAATGACCTTTGGTGGCCAGACAGACCAGACAGATCAGGTTTTGAGCTCTCCCCTATTCCAAGCAGGGAACTGCTTCAACTTCACCACTCATCACTGGAATGCAGCAAAAATATCCTTCAACTTCACAATGTCTTATAATAGTATCTTAGTAGTTAAAGGATTTATGGAGCAACTGAAATAAACCCCGTGTGCCACATTCTTCCTCCTCCACCTGGCCATCTGTCTCTCTCAGGACAGAAGAGCATTTGGACTGGCTGTAAAGGAAGGACAAGCAGTGGATGCTCTCAGGGGATGCTCTCAACTCCTCTTGAAGCTGGGCTACCAGGCAGCCATGAGGAATTACCCTTCAGTGTTACAATTAAAGCTGAATTTATCAGTCTTCACAACTCACTGCATCTATACACACTTTCCAGCATTTTCCATTATTTTTCTACATAATTAAGACTAAGATACAAAATAATGTCTTTAACAATATGGTTTAGATTAGCACTTCTGTTGTTTTAAGTTACAAAAAAGTTGTAAGCAGAACAAAAGCTTATGTTCATAATTCATTGTGGCTGCCCCATCCCTGGCAGTGTTCAAGGCCAGGTTGGACACAGGGGCTTGGAGCAAGCTGCTCCAGTGGAAG
>JBCJKH010001718.1:15046-36617 GCA_039877255.1 Loriculus beryllinus
GCGCTGGCACAGGGTGCCCAGAGAAGCTGTGGCTGCCCCATCCCTGGCAGTGCTCAAGGCCAGGTTGGACACAGGGGTTGGAGCTGGAGGAGCTTTAAGGTCCCTTCAACACAAACCAGGCTGGGATTCTCTGATACCATTCTCTGTAATCTCTTTACATAGGTCTTTCTGCCAAAACCCAACAAAACACATAATTATTAAATGTAAAGCAATTTCTCCACATGCTCTAAACTAGGGACCAAGATCAACATTATTTTATCTTGTAATCTGTATTTTCAGAGCTTTTCAGCAGCTGAAATAACAGCTGAAACCAAAGCACAGTATCGACCTTCAAATGGTTTGCCCACACATATGCTTCAATCTTTGACAGAAAACTACCTCGCTGAGGTTATTTAAGAAGAAATTAACTCACATTTTCTATCCAACTAGCTAAAAGTGCAGCTCCGGTGAGCCAAGGGAATGAGGGGAACTGAGCAAAGAGTGGAGGGAAGCAGGCAGGAGTTGTTAATCTTGCAGGGAAGGAGAGCACTGAGTTCATGAGCAGAGGTGTTCTCAGCCTCTATGTTTAAAAAGTGGAGTATATCCATTTCTCCATATTGTCCATGTGAAGGAGAATATACACAGTATAAAATAACACGGGTTTAAACAGAAGAGCAGAAATCAAGGGACTGCTCTGCACTGGCACCATTATCACCAGATCCGGCCTCAAGGAAAGCCTGGCCCAGCACAGACACACCAGCAGCCCCTGCTTCATTCAGCAGCAGCTTTTATCATCCCAGCACACACATCCTCTCTTACCCAGCTGCTAAACCAAAGGTGGTGCAAAACCATGGAGATTTCAGTAGCAACTTATTATATGAATCAGCTTTCTTCTAGAGTAACATCCTCACCCCAATGTACTACGAAGGGAGCCACCTGAATAACTGGACCACTACTCCTTTTCCCTGCCAGATGCCAACTCACGTCATTACCACAAGATGCCACAACTATAGAATAAGGGAAAATAAAATCAGCACACCAAGCAACACAACAGCCTCTGTACTGTTCTATTAACCCAAGACACCTGCTGAAGCACAGAGTATTGGTGTCCTATGGCTAAACTGACTTATGCAGCCACCTCTGAAGTTTGAGACAGCTTTTAACAGTTCAGTGTTCATCAGCGTTAAGGAGTTCATCCCTACCTCTGTCATTTGAGCAAAATCCAAGTAGCTTCCCTTGTGATTCAGCCCTCTTTCTCCCAATCTTTTGTCTTTAATCCAAGGTGCAACTTGACAAAGCTTAGGCTTAAGGATCCAGTGGAATGATGGCGGTCTCAAGCAGGGAGTTCTCCATACAAAGGTTTCCAATCAACCAACAACCAATCCAACCAGTGTAATTCCCAGGAACCACATTCATGTGCTGGAAATCCACAGTAAGGTCCAAGACAAATTCCCCTGAGGCATTAAAAGTGGGCAAAAGCAGTGTGATGCTCTGGAGTGAGGATGAGATGATTGCATCAAGAGCAACTTGTGTCTCAATAAACATCAAATGAAAACCCAATGCCTCGCTTGATGTGACCCCAGCCCGGTGTTTCAATGACACATGGCTATTTTAGAGCACTAAGCAGGTTCTATTTCTAAGGAAAATAAATTGTTCTGAAATGACCTCATAGCTGCCAGTTCCCATACATTCACAAAGAGCCATCCTCAGCAATTGCACGGAGATGTCAGGGAAGCTGAGGAAGCCATAAATCCCTCCACAGTCCCTTTAGCTCTGCCCAGCTTCATGTCCTATGATAGCGGAGAGGCAGCAGAGGCCAGGACCCAGAGATTCCCCAATGCACTTGAGCCTCACGGATGCCCTAGCCCCACATGGAACGTAAGCAAAGGGTCTCAAGGAACAGGTATTATTCCCTCAGCCCGGGGTTTTGCACAGGGAATGAGCAAAGAGCAGACACTTGCACGGCAGCACCAGCACTTCAAAGCCACGCAGAAGAAACGGCTGTGTCGGCAAGTTCCAGACAGATTGCTCTCACATGCAAACCTGCCCCAAAGAGCCACGCAAAACCTGTCTCTCGATTCCACCCCAAACATTAAATTCCTGTTGCAAGAACATATGCTTGGCTCACTCGAGGCTCCCCACGCCCAAGCCACCCAGGACTCCCCGCTCCGCACACAAGAGCCTGCTGCTTACGGAAGCGCAAAGGGATTTTGTATCCGTACTTTGTCCAAGGTAAGACAAGACAGTTGCCAGGATCCATATTCTGTGTGCTTCGATGCAAACACGAATGCTGTTATCGCTTCAAGATCTGTTACAGATTCAGCTGTATTACAAACAGTACACTTTAAAGGAAACAGACATTCATAAGATGCCTTTGAAACAACAGCTAAACCGTATGGTAACAGCGTCCCAAATTCCATTGACAGTCAATAAAGACCATCAGGTACAAAAGCTTCCAGGGAAGGGAGCAGCATGGGTGAGAGCTGTCACAACCTCCCTGCTCCAGAGAGCTGCTGCTTTCCCTTCAGTGCTCTGCCCAGAGAGCACCAAGTGGGAACAAGCTCCAGCGGAATCAAGCACTCACTTGGTATCAGGGCAAGGATTTTAACCCGCTCTTGGACAGTGGCTGGATTTCTCTTCATTGTTATTTAAAGAGCCTAGATTTCAGTAGAGCAAGCAGAAGAAATTCCTGGAGCACGGACAGCAGGTTGGGTAAGCCGTAAGTAGAGGCTTTCCCCCCGCCTGCTGCCATAACTTGCTTCACCGTGATTCAGCAGGCTCCTTATACAGACTGAATGCATCTTTTATTAGGAATCCTGTTGGGCTCAATAAAGACTTTGTCACCCTTCAGGGGGTGTAGCAGAAGAGAGGAAATGTTACTCAGCACAGTTTATGGTTTTCATTGCTTCCCTTCCTGTTACTTCATCGAAGGCTGCAATCCGCGCCGTTTCCTTTATTCTCTGTTTAAGGCCAATTGTAAAAATAGTACTCCCAAATTCTTTCCTGATACTGTAATACCAGAAATAAAAACACAGAACCATGCTGAAGTTCTCTGATCCACGCTGCGCATATTCACGTATCCATGCAGCCAGTTCACTCACCTCGATGATGCTGGCTGAAGAAGCCTAACCTACACAACCCAAAGGCAGATGGTACACCCCATCAGCTACCCCTGGAATCTATGGGAGCAGCTATCAGTTACATTAAAACATGTGGAGCGGAGTGTACGGTCCCTTGAATAAAAGGAAGATGATGAGATGGACCAGAAAGCAACTCCTCCACGTTATTGACTTTCCCAGTTCAATGGCATAAACATTTGACTTTCATTAAAGTGCAAGTGGTGCAAAAGAACATGAGAGAATCCCAGCCTGGTTTGTGTTGGAAGGGACCTTAAAGCTCATCAATTTCCAACCCCTGCCATGTGCAGGGACCCTTCCACTAGAGCAGGTTGCCCCAAGCCCTGTCCAACCTGACCAACATCAGCCCAGGGCTCCACACTTGGAGTAAGAATTCTTTAAAAGATTCCTCTTATTTACCTGGAGGCCATTTAAAAAAGCCAAAAAGGAAACAAACCAATTAAAATACCAGCACTGAGGCACTACTGAGGAGAAAGGATGGATTAATCTGTCTGACAAACGACAATGTTCCCAAAAGACTTAAATGAAGGATCCTGCAGAGAATTACACAGCTTAAGCAGCTCTCCTAAGGAGTGAAGCTCATCTTGCCTTGTAAGAAATACCACCCATTCTAAAAGCCTAATTGAAGTACCTCTCATAGACCTCACTAACAGCAAGCTCCTGCATCATCTTAAATCACCCCCTGAGACAGCACCCATTCAACTGGTTCAGCTACTCCAGACCTATGTTCTATTACTTAGAAAGAGTAACATATATTCTAGAAAGAAGTTTCCCATCTACAGTAAGAGGTGATGGATTTCTGGCCTCAACTGCCAGTCTGCTCACTGCAGGCATCCTGAGCAATGCTGGGTTTTCAGGACCTTGCTAAAAATCAGAATCCCTTTATTATCAATTTGCAACAGGATCACTGCACCTCATTCACTGAACAGCTTCAGACGATCAGGAACTTGCTTTCTTAGATGTATAATCTTACACATGCCCACAACCTCCTGGTGCACAGGTCCATCAAACAGCCTTGGACCATACTATGACCATGCTACAGGAATCCTGCCTAACCTCAAAACTTTACATTTACCCATATAGATGACAGATACTTTTTATTCCAAATGTGGAAATGTCAGTTGAGTTATGAGAGTATTTTATACAGGAGAAAAGAGATTAAAAAGGACTTCATTTCACTCCCTTCTAAATCCAGGAAGCAATTACAACTGACAGCATCAGTTAATAACAGTATAGCCCAGAACAGGAAACTAAAATCTGGCTTTTGTTTTTGCTGACTCTCAAAAGTAACATTCACACACTTGGATTTTTATCATCCTTTTATGTTCCTCCCCTGAACAAGCAGCAAGTCTCTCAATGGGGCTAATAAAGCTTCTTTATCCATTATTCCCTTATAACATGCACACAGGGCTAGAGGCACAGACTGAAGAAATACATTCCACTCTCAGAAACACAACCATCTTCAATAAAGTGTGAAAGAACAGATCTTAAGCACAGAGGCCCTGGAACCACTATTACCGTTCATTTTGAGACTGAAAGTGCCTTCATTTGGCAGAATACTTCTGAAAATACAAAAAAAAAGCAAAGTATTTCTACATGAAAATAAAACAAAAAGGTTCTTTACTCACCAATAGGTCCCCACACCCAATACAGATAAACACCTTCCACCTAAGAACACTGGACGATGTTGATACAAGACTTTGGTAGGAAGAAAAACATTGAAAGGAATGAGGGAGGGGAAATTTCATCTTATTTTTACTGCTGTTTCATCACTCCGAGTCAGCAGTTCTGGAACCCTGACTTTGCCAGGGAAAAACTTCCTTTGGAAAAGCTGATGTTGCAGAGTGAAATACCAATGGCCCCGAACTGGAGAGACAGGAACGCCAAATGTCATTGCTTCAAAGCAAGCAGCTTATGAAGAGTTTTGAATATCTGAGGCATAATTCAGCCCTTATCACTGTTCAGAACAGAAGTACAGCTACAAAAAGTATCTTCAAGTAGAGGTTCCCAGACACTCATGACTTAGTTTGACTACATCTTTCCAACTTGTATGTTGGGAATAGAAAAGCAAAAGCAAGCTGCCTTGACAACATTCAAGTTCAATAGGATGTGAAGCTCAGCAGAGACAAAGCCTCAATGCTCACACCTATCAAAGAGCAGGCTTTTATAACAAACATTTTTCAGTAGGAGATCAAGGACCATTAAAGAAGCCTCGTCAGGCAGGATCTTGAAAAGCCACCCAAAATCAACAAGCAAACCAGGCAACTTCAGGCTTCCAGGTCAAACAATGCTTTGCCAGTCAAACAGCTCAGTACTTGTCACAGTTAGCAATGTCCCTACCATAGGACAAGCATCCATCAAATAGGAATAGTTCAGTTACATCTTTTTTATCATAACTCCAAACACATCAGCTTCCCTGATTGACAAAGAAACTCCAGCTCTTTTAAGAGGAGTGGGAAAGAAAGCAACACCTGAAATTTCCTTTTAAGAAAGGAATCTTGATAGGAAAGGTCAGGACACTGAAATGCTAAGAAAAATGTAGATTCGTATTAAATAAATTTGGTACAAAGATGTAGGGATGAAAAGAAAGAAGGTAGAGGATTATATCCAAAAAATCCAAAGGTCAATTTTATGCTAATCAGTAACGACAACTTGGGAGTATGGCTCTACACAACTCAGTTGTGTTGAATTACTGAATTCATCACCTATAAATCACTGTCAGGTTTTGTTCTTTCCTGTCTCTTGGACTAGAGCTCCAAGAGCTACTAAAAGAGATTCAAAAGACTCTTTTTAATGAAACACACTCCTGTTAACTCTAAACAAACTCCTGTTCTAAAGGAGTAGCTCCGGGATAGGTGCTGAAGAACACACAGATGCAGAGGCAATGCTGCCTACCCAACACAAACTGGTCCCACAGACACGGGAATGAAGGATGAATTACGTACAATGATACAACAGGCAGACAGATAGGTAATAGCAATACACACATAAAAAGGCACAAAGATGTGCTATTCAGAAAACCATTACTGCTATTCAGAAAACCATTACAGCAGCTGCTGTTTCATCTTTCACACACACTCTATCGGAAGGATTTCCTCACTCATTTTCACCATACTTCACCCAACGGACCTTTGCAGCAAGTGAACGTTACCATCAAGGTCCTGTAACTACAGCTCCCGTTCAACGAGTATCTCAAGCAGGCAAGACTAACAGACAGAACAGTAACACTTCACTGCGTTCGTTTCCACCACATTAACTGTCAGATTTTTATACAAATGGATAAGATTACTGTTATTTTCATAATGGCACATTTATCCTTTTGCAGCAAATAACTTCCTATTTCATTGAGAATTCAAGCAAGCAAAGATCATGTCTGTGAGGAAATTAACTCCTGCTTAATAAACAGTGAAGACAAAACGAGATTTCTTATCAACACTGTAACTTAGGTCACCAACTCAGTGCCTACGTAATGGAGAGGAATAGAGCCCTACGGATTGTATCAAAATGTTTTGGTGTATCAGTAAAATATTACAGTCACCACACTGCTTTCAACCAAAACACTCTGTGTTTTCATTCAACACTGATGGCAATGAGCTGGCACATGAGAAAACACATGAGAATGTACTGTACTGCTAACTCCTCCTGCATCCTGACATTAGGGTACCCAAGCACTACCAGACAGAGCAATCCAGTAGAACTACTGTAACATACAGTAGGCTGTAGCCCTTACAGAAGTTGTAAGTTATCTCGGTGTGGATTGCCACAATTACATTCTACTACTGCCACAGTGACTACAGTATCCTCTCATGCAGAGGAATGCCAACATGCCCCTGTAATGTGCATCCGTGTATTTGCAAACATACACTTACCCTGCACCAGGCAGAGAGGTGTAATCAGAAGCTCTTAGCATCTTCACTTGTAGCATAAAAATAAGCCAGACTGACCCTACCACAAACCACCACAGCCAAACTCTAAAAACTTGCATTCTGCCACTGCTTTAAGATCTATTTCTGTATTTCTCAACCATACCTGCACCCTAAACCACAAGGAAGCTTAGGGATCCAACCTGAGGAGCTATATTCTGTGTATATTCATATATTGAGGTTAACAGGTTTCAAGTTTGAAATCAAAGCAACAGAAGTATCCGAGGTACATATACCTCTGCGCTTCCTGAGTAATTACAATTGATCACTGATGCATAATGACACAAAGGAAGTAACTCTAATTAAAGAAAATTAGCAGCTTCAGCATTAGGAGAAACAACAGCTGATTGTACTGGCTGGAGCTGAATCAACCACGAGATAATAATGTTACTCAGGGATTTCTAGCTCCAAATCTCACAGGCACCCAGCTTCCCAAAGCATACAACCTTCACGACTAACATCCATAGGATTACAGACAAGATGCAGAGCAACTGTGCTTGCCACCACTGTTTTAAATCAAAACAATACTAATTGTTCACACGTGAGACACGGGCTGCTTCAGTTGGGTTGTAGTATAGGTGATACAGAAACCTCTTGTACTCCAACCAGCAATTCCAACCTTAGAGAGGCCAAGAACTTCAGAGACTGTAATTACCTTTGAATACAAACCCAACACAAGCCAATCTCAACTTTCTCATTCCTATGAAACCATGATCAACACTAATTTGTAAAGCAACGTGCCAGAGATTACTCCAGCACCTCATACTTCCAGTGTTAGCCAACCACAGCCTCTACAGAGGTATAATAAACCTGCTTTTAAACAAAACAGCGTTTCATCTAAAAACACGTGCGCTTTCAGAGAGCAAGACTGCCATTAATCACTGAAGACAAGGGGGAAAAAACCCTAATATTAAACTTAATCTGAGTATCAAAATTCGGTTTATAAGCAGCAATGCAATGCATTAATTTAAGACTCAGACTTTTGACTCATCAGCTCACATAAAAGAAGAAGTTTTGTACTGGGTGATGAAAGGCAAAGTCTGGACTCAACAGCAGAATGCTTCAAAGGGAGATTACACCACCACGATCTCTGGACAGTTATGCTTGTGACTGCAGATATGGAGAACATACATTCTAGATCCCAGCACCAGGAGAAAGAGAAGAATCGGGTACTGCAGCTCAGTCATTTCACACAATAATACTGAACATTAACACAGCTTTGCAGTGTGTCTGCTTAAAAAGCAGCACATTCAGAGCATGCAAACTGCTCATTCACACTGCTACTCCACTGCAGTACTTGGGAGGTGCAATCTGCATGAATACCAGGAGGAGTGGAAGACCCATTAACAAAAGCTTCTTGCTCCATTACATGAGCATTCACAACCGCAAGAGCTACATAATTATTTCAGGTAAAAATACATTAAGGAAAGAAAAGTCTGACAAGAGGTTTTGAAAACTCAAAGCAACATTACTGTTCATGACACTGAACACTGAACTCCATGACCTCTAAGTTCTATGTAGCCTTATTTGCTGGATTTGAAAGACCTAAACTAAGTGCAATGGAAGCTCTCAGCTTTATAGTTGTGATCAACTCTGACTGGTTATGCAACATCTGTAACTACAGCTCTGCTATACACCATAATCCCCTTCTTTTAGCCACTGTGCACACAGCAGGAAACAAAACAATGCAAAGTTCCTCTCCTGAGCCATGAACTCCACCCAAAAGAGCAACCCAACGGCACAGGAGTCATGCTGCTGCCATGGTAGGCTAGCACAGACATGCAAGCAAAGAGATCCTTCCTAATGATCACACCAGCTGGATTATGCCCCTTCATTTCAGTACTAAGACTGCCCATCAGTTAGGAAGAACCAGCACGTGTTGAAGACTCCACCACGCACTTTGTGAATCACATAAAACAGCATCTATGGAAGAGTGTGCTGGAGAAAGCCTTACAACCCAACACAAATGGAACCAACAGATGTATTTGATGGGAGTTCAGTAGTCTAACACAGGACTGACAGTTTTCTTTCTACTTCAAATGGGAAACAGGAACAGAAACTCCTTCTGCAACACTTGGAAGGATCACTTCTACTTCGGCAAACCAATGCAGCCTAAGACTGGACAATGTCACAGAGAACCCCGAGAACACAGGGTAACATAAATCAGATTTAAGTAGAATATCCTCCCTAGATAATCCCCAATATCTAGCAGCCACTGGCAAGCATAACCCTTTGTGACAGGAGCATAAAAAGTGCTCCCAGTATCAATATGCAATAGCAGAAAAGACCCCATCACCTTCTAATGCTAAATACACAATACAGTTTACTAAGGCAGATGATCTTTCCAATGCAAACTGCCAAGGTGAAAAACATTACATCAGCTCTAGAACTACCCCTCTGTAGGAATTCATATTTGGCCAAAAGGCCAAACTCTATGTGCCCTCAAATCAACACAACACCCACCACAAGAATTCCCTCCCTACACACCAAAAGGACCAACATTCGAGGCCCATTAATAACCATTCTCCTTAAATATCAATGATTTAATCAGGCACAAAGATTACAAATAGAGATCCCCTTAAGACAGTTATTTTTGTTTTATTTGGCAAGAATTTGCTAGCCCCTCTGAACAGGCTAAAAGCTAACCAAGAATCAGCAGAGCTGAGGAACCCACAGAAACCAGACGCAGAACGGCAAATAATTTGTGCTGCTTCCCTGAATGAAGGGTATTTCCCAAATACTGCACTGCAATCACCAAAAGAGGAAGAGAGGTGTATCACAGTTTCATCAAACAAAGGAAAATCCTTGATGATTTAAGCCTGAGGTCGTTGGAACAAGAAGACCTCCTAGTCTTAGAAACTGCTTGTCTGGCAATACTAGCATAAGCAGTTTATCCAGGACGTTCCTTGGAAGCGGGTGGCTTCTTGGCCATTGACAAGAATACCATGACCCACCCTTTAGTGCCAAGAGAGTTGTTTTCACCTGCAGATGCCCAGATCTTTAAACTCTTGTGATGGAAGTACACATACAGCTGCATAAAGGTTATTAGACAGTCATGCGGCAACACCAGCAGAACGTCATCAATGTTTGAAGCAGCAGCAGAGCAGGGATGCTCCAACTGTTTCAAGGAATGTGGCTTCCTTCTTTATGCTCCTCAGAAGAGGGGCCTGGCCACAAGTGGCAATAGCTGGGCACTTTGGCCCCAGTTTCCTCCCACAGCACACATACATGCAAGTTCGTTACGACCAAGTGCTATTTTCTTCCTGTTTATCTGCGCTATACACAGATACCGAGCTGTCCTTACACAAAGTGATACAAGGATCAGTTTTGTCAGGATAAGCATTACAGAAACTCCTCTGCAAAGCTTATATGAAATCAGTTTGGGCGCAATACCTGTTCTTATTCAAAAACCAGCCTTTTTTCCATGATGCCCTTTTCACTCAGTACAGCATTTTGGGGCTTTAATATGGTTTCTCTGAGGAATTTAACACCTCCTAGTCCTGACTTCTTGCCCTCCAGCCTTTGCAGTTTTGGAGAACAAAAGCAGAAGAGAAATGTATTTTCCTTCCATTTGGTAACTTTCCAGAATGCCAAGTGTACTCGCAGCTCTCTCCCACCTCCTTCCACACCCTCTTCTCGCCCTTCCTCACTATCCCAAAATCTCCAAGGAGTTCCTATTGCAAGCTCAGTAATAAGGCACTTTTAGCCTAGATTAACAGTTTTGCAAAACACACCCTCACTGCCTCGGAAGTGCCCGAAATTCACTGTTTAAATTCAGATAATATAACAGAAAACAGCGTCCTAGAAATACATTACCTTACATTTTACATCTCAATTCATCAGTGAAAGCTCTTAGTTAAATTATTCTGCAGATGAAGCTAAGTGCATGACCCCACCGCACGGGGAAAGGTATATGCTGAAGGAAATAAATTCCAATAAAGAATTCCAGGACTCCATCATAATTTCTGGTTTCACTCTCAGAGCTGTCACAGCTGCCATTAAAATGAAAAACCAGTTTTTCAGGAACAGTAATTGGAAGCACGAATAGGAAAAGTAATCTTTGGGCAACACCACTTCATTGGCTCCCTGGAAAACCACTGAGAAACAGCCACCCTGGTTCTCTCCGACTTCATTCACTCTTTTAACACAGTTTAAGGTTCAGATGAAATCTTACTGCCTTCTGTAAAGAACCAAACCGAGCTCGATACAGGAAGGTTACAGGTACTGATCACCAGCTTGACTTCCGCAGACTGGAGTACAGACAACGAGATGCTGCGGTCACTACCTGCTTGCTGATAACTACTGTGGCACACTTGATCCCAGCAGCTCTTCTGTAGCATTTAAAGTCTTTGTGACAGCACAAAGACTTTCACCCTCCTAGAAGCTAAACTTAGGTCCATCCTATCTCAACAGTTTAGAGAACTAAGCCTCAAAACATTAGATCAATAATAACATGACCTAGTATGCAAAATCACATCTGTTGAGCCCTAAATCCCACATTTACTGCGATTATCACAAAGCAAGCTCCTCTGATCTCTGTTCTTTAGTTACAGTTACTTAGGCCAACAGCTTGAAAAAGATCCGTAAATACTATCCGTGTAAGCTCCTAGCATTCTGACAACGACGCAGTGAAAACAGTGAGTTCCCGTTTTACAATAACCTCCCAGATACAAAAGCCTTGTTGACAACTGTATGGACAGGCCAGAAAACCCCAGAACCACCAACTGCATCTTCTAAAGCCAGCTGCTTGGAACAAAATAGGAATAAGAAGAGCAGGAAGGATGCACATCCCCTTCAGGACATCCCAGTAAACCCCCTGGAAGCTCACTGCTACAGAGAAAGAGCATCCGAAGGCAGATACACAACAGCATTGACACAGCCCAAGTCAAAGCAGAGGCCACCAGAAAGACCAGCCCAGGAGAGCAAGTGCCATGGGACCACCAGAACCCTGTGCAGAGGTGAGCTGTGGTACAGGAGCTCTTCCCAGATGCATCAGCATCATCTGGGGGATGCTGTTGAAACAGACCAAAAGCACAAGGCAGTAAGAGTTTTAGCACACCATGCCTCACAGGCAGCAAAGATGTTTGATTATCTCCAGACTCTCAAATGCCTTTAACCAACACCCAGCACCGAATCAACAAGCACAGTGCTAATAAAACCAGAGCTAGAGTATATCTCTGTACTGGGATTATATCAGAATGAGAAGCTTAAAACATAAAACAGAATGAGCAATAAAAAGAGATCAAACCACACCTGGTAACAGGGGGTTCAGACAAAGCTGTTCCTACACATACTGGACTCTGGACATAGTAAAGCATGACATAAAATACTCAAGGGCATTTCTTTTAGGCCAAAGAAATCTCTTCTAGAGCAAAGGTGTGTGAAGACAGCACTACCATTACCATGTATCTCCCAGAAGAGATGCCTAAAAGTCATATCCATGAGGTGTGCAGTGGACACCTACAGGTACACACACACAGACACAGAACAGTCATAGAAAGCAACACTGACACACAAATTACAAAGCCAAAATGTTTTGTTACTCTTTTGTTGTGGCCTTGCTTCCTTCAATGAAGCCCAACAAGCAGGAGCAAGGAAGATGAGGCAACAGCCTCTGACTTTTGTGTGTAACTACAGGAGACAAACACTGTATTTTCATTATACTTAATGTCCAGATCCAACAATACCACCGAGCATTAGACACAAGAAGTGCTGAAGCCACACAACCAAGCAGCACGCAACTGTGCTCATCAGTTTTGGTATCATTCCTCAGGCAACCCATGGCTGACTTGTAGCTCTGTCTCAGCTAGACCTAACTGCACACTCTGTTTAAGCTGGACTAACACATTGAGATAGGAGCACTTCACCTTTCAGAAGGCCAAGACAATGCTTGGAGATGTCCATCCACTTGCTTCCCACAACAGAACCTCATTCCTACTCACCGCTTCATCGGAATGACTCAGAACTGGAAATTACATCCCAGACAAACCAGGATGGTGGAAGGGCTTTTCACCTTGACATGCAACTTGGTGACTCACCAAGCACAGGCCCTGAACTTTCTGCAAACAATGCCAATACACATGAGCCATTGTCCGCAGAGCTGTTAGCGCGCTGCCATTTGATCTTCTCTTTAATACAGCCATGTTCTGTAGAGCAGACTTAACATTACACGAAGGAATTTGTGTTAGTCATGACCAAAGAGCAGCAGTTGGGAACTGAAAACGAAGCATCAAACTCAGCTGGTTCTGGCTGGGTACTGAGCAGAGCAGGTAAGAGGAAAAGGATAGGAAAGTGTGCCAACGTGTACCAAGATGTTTGCTTCAGAGAATCAGGTCCGAGCAGCCACTGCAAAGGAAAAACAGCAGCAATGCAGTCCCAGTGGCTCTTCACAGACCCGAAGTAAAGCAGATGCTTTAGAAACCAACGTGAGCAGCATCAGTTCCAATAAGCCAATCTCTAGGACACTTCCAGCAGTAGTGAGTACTTCTCACTGTAATGACGGGAGCACCAGACACTTATTTAACCAAGGAAAAAGCCTGGATTGGACCCAGGCTGCAAGGAGATCAGGAACCATGAAGTCACAGCTATGAGATGGAAGAAGCGTGTGTTCCCAGGTTATCAGCACTACGTTCTGTGATGAACAACAAATGCTCAGTCTAATTTACTTCCCTGAGTTTTTATTACAGTTCACTTTCTTCAGCATTTGGCCTACCCTGAAAGGTGAAAAAGAAAATGCTTTGGGGAAGGGTTTTTTGTGGATTTGGGGTTTTTGGCGGGTTGTTTGGGCAGCTTTGGCTCATAATGCTCTTGCAAAAAACAATTAACCAGGAGAATTCATACACCTACCTCAGGGCACCTTAAGCATCACAATGTTTCTGCTTCTATCCAAGTTTAACTCATTTCACTCATGCCCAAATTCTCCTTTCCAGGACAGTCTTTGACATCCTCAACCATAATATGGGTTTATATGGACACAGACTCTAAAACCAGGAAAGCTCACCCAATGGTCATACTGTTTCCTCTACTTGTTTAACATAAGACTTTTTGAACAAGGAAACTTTGTTAGCCTCTAAATTTAAGAGAAAACCTATTTGTCAATGCCACTTCAGTACAGCCAGGATACGTACCCGAAGTTAAACAGTGCCCTGCAAACCTGATTTATTTGGTTGGAACCATGAATCTATATTTGACTGAAGTCAACAGACCTCAGCTGTTAAGAAAGCTGGAAGAAACATCTATTCCTGCAGAGCCCTAGCAAAGTTTCCTTGCAGGTATTCCAGATGGACACCAGCTGCGCAATAGCCAAACCAGAGTGGAACAGCCAAACCAGGAGCCCTCCTCTGCCAATGCAGTGCTTTGTCCAAGGCTCAACACAACGTTATGTGTGTCTCTGAGACACAAATAATCACAAGAGTGACACATTCAGTCTTGTGAATGAAAGCACAGCAAAACCAAGCTCCAAAACCTGGCCAAAACCAAACAAAACACCCCTCCTAAGACACGCATTGAAGATGTCGCACTGAGTATTTACATATATTAACATTGGTTAAAACCTGGTAAATGCTCCAATATTGTATTTTGGTTCATTTAAAACAACAGGTGGATTTAACTGCAACTCATTTAGGGCTGATTTCCGCTTCAGAAAGTGTGTTGCACTGCAGGTTCCAACTAGTGATAATCTGAGTTATTTGGGTACCAATACATATGCCAGGTTGATGAGTGCTTCTGGCCAAGAAACATGTACATAAAGGCCAGGTTGGATGGGGCTTGGAGCAACCTGCTGTAGTGGAAGGTGTCCCTGACCAGGGTATGGAACTGGAGCTGGATGAGCATAGAGGTCTCTTCCAACCCAAACCAGCCTGGGATTCTATGGAATTGACTGTACATCACAAGAGTGGAGCTGTATCCACATGGCAACGAAAACAACTGCAGTAAAATAACCCGTTATCACTGATTTCAATTACCCACACAGGAGACTTGACCCTACCTGGTCTCAGGGAGGGCCTCTCCAGGTTTAACCTGCCCTGGTTTCTCAGGGATGTTTAGCAAGACTGACGAAACATGCATCGATTGGTATTTACTTGAACTTTAGGAACAGAAGATTGGGATGCGTCTGTGGAACAACATCATTCTTGCTCAGCTCTGAAACCAAGGCGCAAACACAAAGTTTATGAAAGGGAATTCTCAAGGAGCATTTTACTGAGGGAGTACAAGAATTTGCATGCTTGGCTGTTTTATTACAGGAAAACCACAGGTCTAATTGAGATGAACACTCACAATACTACATTGTATTGAGAAATAGAATAATAAGAGACAACTACCCACCCAAAGCACTCTTACATGACAAAACAGAGAGAAATGTAAGCTCTAAAAGCTTCCTAACTCTTGGAGCTGGCAGTGAAGAGACACAGCTCTGCCACAGCTCCGAGGCCTGTCCTACAGTCCTCTGGGATTGTCAGCACTGTATCATGAGTTTAAATATGTTCATTTAATAAGCATGGAAAAAAACCCTGTGGTTTTGTTTTCCCTTCAGCTGAAAGCCATGGGGCAGGAAGAGCAGGAGAAGAGAGGAGGTTCATTACTGTTTCACTGAAGGTAAGAAAGAACTTCAGGACCTGCTTCATTAAGAAGAAAACCTGTATTGTGCTTGCAAGACCCAAACTATTTGAAGAGTTGTCAGGTACCAATGCAACATCCAAGGTGCCACTCGTCAGGTACCTCTGATCTGAGCTTTAATTTAACCAGACGGCTATAAAAAGGAAGAAAAAAACCTTTACAGCACATCCTATTCCAAGAGACTAATCTAATATTTAAGAAATCCTGACAGTTCTGGGTCTTTCATAGCCTTAGAAAGATGCTGATAGAACAGGGTGTCTGAGAGGCAGCGCGCTCTCAGGTCCTTCTCTTAAGGCTGCAGTTACTTAGCATTTTTGCTAATAAAACTGACTTTCTGCATTTGATTTTTCAATCATACAGAGCAAAAATAAACCTGTAACTGTTGCCCTCACAAGACTGCTTCTGAAGTATTCGTAATGATACAACAGGCTTTTATGTTCCTCTAACTGTAAATAATCATTGTTGTCACATGTACATTGCCCTTCTGTACTCAGAAGGTGCACAACGACCCAGCCAGGAATTTACTAGTAGTTAAGTCGCAGGCATGTCAGTACATGTTAAGCATCACTTGCGTTATCTCCCAGCAATAACCAATACATTGATTTTAAAGGCCTCTTCCAACTTCCAAGCACAGCCACATGCGAAGACAGAACCAAGGATCTCCCAGATAACGGATGAGAGCTTCATAGCACTGGTCAGTTCCTTGTTGATACAGCAGAGAGCTATTGGTCATCTTCAGTTTGAGCTATTGGTCATCTTCAGTTTGAGCTATTGGTCATCTTCAGTTTGAGCTATTGGTCATCTTCAGTTTGAGCTCTAGAACTGTTATTTGCACAACAAAGTCTTAGAGAGCATCAGCTATAAAGCAATGTATCACTAACAAAGAAAGAGGGGTGAAAATGTAAGCCAGAGGTTAGGTAGCAGAAAGGTTAGAAGTAGAGAGAAGTAGAGGTTGGTAGAAAACTATGGCAGGAGTCAAGTTTCTCTCACTACTCTTTCCCTGTTTTGGAGGCCCACATACTAACAGGAAGGAATTTGTATTAAATACAACCCAGCATCTGTAACTTCATTTAATATAAACTTCTTTTCTCTGTAAGATAACAGCAAGATTTTTGCAGTGATTCCACAATTCTGAGTACATTTAATGACCATCCCAAAACACCACCGTTGTTACATCAACACCTAAAAGCTCACTGCAGGAACAATGGATTTAACCCCGGCTAATCCCGTTTCACCTACTGAGTGTACAGAAAATTATTGAAAAGGATGAAAAATCCCACTTGAAAATACCAGTTATTTCTGGAAACAAGAAGCAGATGTTCTCCTCTGTCTGGCTCAGCCGTGCTCCAGTACAAGAGTGCCTTTGTTATGCTGTCAGCAATCATTTATTTTATTTATTACAGCCATTTTATAATGCCCATCAATGTACGGTCTGTGCATGATGTAGATCCGTTGCAGATCTATTTCTCTATATAGAAGCCGTCAAGAAGCATCACATACACACTCCGAAGAGCAGACCCCATTGTGTCACAACTGTGCAAATTAGGGGTTTTTTTCCTCTTTCCACTGGATTAATAAAAAGGGAACAGGAAGAGAAGGAGGAGCTGCTATTGCCAAATAAAGTTGAATTAGCATTAATCAAGGATCACTGAAACAAGGCAAAGTTGGGAAAATACAAGAGCTTACAGTATAAAAATAGACTCTAACTCTTTGAAGTCCAATAAAGGCAAAGCTCTCTGAACCATGGAAAGGAAACACTGTCTAGAACAAAGTCCTGTGTTGGGAAAAGAATGAATTCAAACTGGAAGAGAGCATGTTCATAGGGGGAGCGAAGGAGGAAAAAGAAAGAAAAAGGAGCGTAACCATTTGCTGTTTTGCCCTATCAGCCACTGAGACCTTATCTGTGGTAGGCATTAAACCACTCCCCAAAAAACTAACATCACAGCCTTTGTACAGATCAGGTAAGGAATTCTGGACCTCAAAAAACTAAACCTTTAATGAGAGCATACGCAGTGCCATACACATCCGCCCTTCCCTCCTCCTGCTTCAAACAGTGCTTTCCTACTATTAAAATACTCCCAAATTACTAATTTAATTATCCCCCTCCCCCAGTGACAAGAAATAGGTGGGATGATGTGCAAGACAAAGCTACAACACCTCATAGGGGCAACTAAATCCCATATTCCCAACCTGCAAGAGGGAGGATCAGCATTATAAATACCAGCACATTTAACACCATGCAGCCAGCAGCATCACCCCAGAAGACTAATGCAGATAGTAAAATATTAACCAAGAGTATGAAATCCTGCAATTTAAGCAGAGGTATGAGTTAAGTGATTAAGTGTCCAATTTACTGTGAAGGTTTCCTCTATCTGACAAGCCAGTGTGCACAGAAGGTGATTTGTTAGGATAATCTGTTATCAAAGGTGCCATCTGAGAGTGCCCCCACCAATTCTGCACTTTCAGGCTGAACTTGAGAGACAGGCAGAGAGATTCATACAGTGGCAGCATCCGGTCACACTCAGTCCACATAACCAACAGGTCCCAAGTACCAATGGAAGTTACCAAATGGAGTAACAGAAGAGTAATTGCACTAACACATATATATCATTAAATGTTAGCTACAATCCCTACGAGTTAATCAAAATACCCCCCCACCAGCAAATAAATTAAAGATTATAACACTTGAAGTATCTGAGCAACAACAAAAAAACAAAATCAAGTGTGTACATGTCTAATATGCATAGCTTATACACTTTAACAATTAGCAAACAGTGGAATGTTACCACAACACTGAAAACTTGCCCTAACACAGCTTTTTCCAAACAAAAATATTTGGAGCATCAAGAATGAAATATTTTACTTCAGCAAAATCATTGAGATCATTCCCAAAAGAGGCAAAATATTAGAGTATTTTAATATCTCCCTTTTTTGTCAAGGAAGAGTCCTAAAAATCAGGATCACATGGATAATTGTACCACTGGGAAGCGATATTTGATGTGTGGATTATTTATCTGTACATTTCCAGACTGCTCTACAGATGATGGGTATGAAGCACCAGACCGCTGCTAATCAGTGCAGCCCCAACCCTGTAATTTGCACTGCCCAGGTAAACTGCTCATATAAACTCCAGGATCAAAACAGAAAAGGGGGCAACAGGGGACTGAGAGCAACTGAAACCCATGTGGTCAAGCAGCGTTGGCTTATCATAGAATACCAATCATGGTTTAGGGAATTTGGGGGGGGTTTCCTGCATAAGAATGCAGTCAAAGTGCCCCACGCAGCTGATTCCACGTGGGAGGAGCTGATGAGGCCTTTCTATGAGAGTAGGAGGGTAGCAATGAAGCCACAGTTATTGTCTATGCACAACTGGATACTTGAGGACAGGAGTCACCAGCTCGTACACCCTGCGCTGGGACACCCGAAACTGGGGTCTGACCCCACTGGGCTGTGCTGAGCGGGTTTCAGCCTCCCTGATCCATGTCTTGCAGCATAAAGAAGAGAGCTGACAAGTCTGGATGCTCAGTATGGTTAAAAATAAAGAAATGAATGTAAAAACTACACTGCAATTGTCTCCTCTGGTATCACCCTATACCCATCTGTCAGCACAGCTCCGAGCATATGCCTGGGAAATCTGGCACAGTGTGGTTTGATTTTCAGCTTTGTGTCTGAACAGGTAGGACAGATGCAGAATGGGGACTCCCAAATGCAGCCTGGAATGCGGAAGGGCTTTTCCTGAAGTCAGGGAGTTTCTCAAGGTATATAAACAAAGGCACCCCAAGAAATAAAAGTGGGTTGACTGTAAGTACCCACATAGCAAGAGGCAACAAGAGCAGAGGACCCAACCTTGCTGAGTTTTCACTTCAATTGTGAGTAGTCCTGCTATGAAGGGTCCCAAGATTCCTGCTGCAAAGGGTCAGATTTACAAGGGAATTAAGATAGTTTATTTAAATCATTTTAGAGGTGTCATTAGTTAGATTAACAAAGACAAAAACTTTTTTTTTTCACAGAATCCCAGCCTGGTTTGTGTTGAAAGGGACCTTAAAGCCCATCCAGTTCCAACCCCAGCCATGGGCAGGGACACAACTGAGATACCTTGGCAAATCCAACCCTGATGTCAGCCTCAGTAGCAATCTGCACAGATCCACATGAACCCACGAGCACAGTCCAGTGCAGCTGGGCATCACAGAACCACAGAATAGTTTGCTCTGGAGGGGATGTTAAAGCTTATCCAGGTCCAACCCCCTGCCATGGTCAGCGACACCTTCCACATCACATTGCCTGACAGTTACTACAAGGTTAAGCTAAATATTTATTCTAAGGCTTTTTTAGCCAAAATAAGGCATCAACCCTAAAAAAATCCATTACAGTTGCTGGGTGGGGGGAATGTGTCATACCTAGTAAGAAATAAAGAACAAAAAGCCCTACAGAGACATGGGCAGTGCAGGAGGCAGCAGTGGGCAGATGTTTCAGGCCAGAGCAGATTACCTGTTCTCAAAGTCAAAGGGTGACAAGCCAGCGCGGTATGCTGGTGCCTGAATGCCACTGCTGTGATGAACTGGGTTGCCCAACGCTGCAAAGCACAGGAGCATAGGAATTTTGCTATGAGGAGTACAGCTGGCGAGGAAGAAGAGAAGGGCTGAAGCAAGAGGAGAGTGATAAAAGGAAGAAAACAGAGCAGGGAAACTGCCTCATCATTACTACAGGGAGTAGAGACACGAGGAGAAACATACCAGATACCCCAAGGAGAGCAAACATTGGGACTGAATGTATTTCACTCACACCAGTGAAACTGCAGGGGAATGGGGGGCTCTGTCCTGCTCGGACACATGCTGAGCAGCTTTCCCAAGTAGCCTCTTGATAATTAACTTATAAGGAAGGCCAGGCAGGACATTCTGCTCTCATGAAGTACCAAGGGAGAACAGATGTTTCCCAGTCTCAAAGGGACAACCTCAAGAGCGTATCGTTTCATACCACTGCTTCTAGAGTGCATCGAAAACGTAACAAATCACAGCAAAGGAAACAAATAAAGAAGCCGCCTGGGTAAGCAAGCACCCTACTCCAGTCAGCCTTACGGGTAATGCAAACACTATCAAACGTATTTCACTGTTACATTAATGCAATGACATTACCATTCCCCAATATCCACGCTGATTACAGCTTGTTGGGAAGCGACAGAGGAGGCAGCCCACTGAAGAGCACGTTTTATTGTAACTAACCAGGCTCGCACATTTCTCCACTCCCACTCACTGGAAAAGCAGCTCTTTATGAAGTCTGAAGCATAATTAGCCTGGTTTTGTTTAAATCTGCATCGCCGCACAGGTAAGGAAAGCCTCGCAGCTCCCTCACTTTTCCCATAAGTTTTGCACCGCTGAAACAGGCACAGTTTTACTTTCCAGTGATCTACCTCCCCTTCTCCCTACAGCCTGGCCCCAAGGAGCTCAGCAGCCGCCCTGTGTCCATATCCAGGGCGTTTAAAAGGCTGCTGGCCTCGGGAAGTCCAACTTTGGAAAGGAGAAATAAAAGAAATAAGGCAGCTGCACACGTCCGGAGTTCGCGAGCGCCAGCCTGGCCATGTGCCGCCCGCAAGCACCGGGCACCGGGCGGGACGGCTGCGGAACGGGGACGGAGCAAAGGGAAAACAGAAGCAAAGAGCCGCTCACCTCCGGGGTCCGCTCCGAGGGCTTCTTCCGCAAAGCCTGTTTGATCCTGGGGTCCACAGGAGCGCTCATTCTACTGCCCTGCTCCTCCGGTCCGCAGCCGCGGGGGGCGATGCCTGCAGGCGGCGCGGGGAGGCGGCACCCGGCACCGCGCCTTCAGCCGCGGCTCCGCCGGGCCCCTCCGGCCGCGGCGGGGCGGGGACGCGCCACGAAACTTTCCCCGGGGAGGCAGCGCCGCTGCGCACGGAGCCGAGGC
>JBCJKH010001721.1:0-11790 GCA_039877255.1 Loriculus beryllinus
CAAAACTTTCAGCGAGGCCAAACTCACAAATCCCTTCCTTAAACTTCTGTTTCTGTGCTGTTACAAAATGTGGAGTTAACCCCCATGAAAATTTACTAATGTGAATCTTTTCATAGTCTTTCTATATATCTCCCTCTCTTACAGTGCTGTATAAAACTTGTTGACAAAAGATTAAGTGCACAGAACTTTCACACTGGTTAGCCATTATAGGAATAATTGATTGTAATTATTCACTTTCATGCAAAAACCTTATTATACATGCTTCATTGGAGAAAGAGTATGCATTGGTTTACCAAATGTTAAATGTCTATTTAGGGCTATATCTTTAATTTGGAGGCTTGTTATAAAGTATCAGGAAGTCTTTTTATATCAAGGAAATATTTATAAGCATTCATTTTGCAAGGATTCTTATGTAAGTTTTCCAAGTAATTATTGGATGTTTCCAGACAAAACATTTTTTCCCCCGCAATAAAGAGGTACAGCTAGGACATTGTGAACTGTTCAAATAAAAACATGCCGAAAAATGTATGATGTTCATGAAGGAAACTGCATGAAAAGGAAAAGAACCAATTGTCTTTCTGAAGCAGAAAACAACATCTTTTGAGGGGACAACACCAACAGAGAAATCAGTCTTTCACTGTTTTCAGACCCTTTTGGCTCATCAGGTGGGTAGAGGTACCCCTTAGTTTCTTCTTGAAGTAGCTGATCCTGTTGCTGGCAGGTTCTCTCCTGATCTTCTTTTTTTTTCCTTTTGCCTTTCTTTTCCCCTCCCCCCCCCCCTTTTCCCTCCTTATGGTTTGGTATGTTTTTATGTCAGTGTTTGCCTTTTAGATCTTAATCTCTTTTTAATCTGTTTCATAAAGAGGAAAAAGTGCCTTACAGGTCTTTCTTCAAACCACCAAAATCAGTGATCAAGTGGCATAACTTCTCTATGAGTGAATTTTAACAGTAGACAAAAAGATGTGCCAGCCGTTGTAGAGTATTGATTTATCCATGGGGGAATATGAGATAGGTCCCCATGCAAAACATGGCAGAGTAAAGGAATTAATAGACACTTCTCTAAATTATTGCTTGGTTTTATCTTTTATTGAAATTGTAATAAAATGTAAGGTGGAAACCAAAGCCTGGGAATGTGATGTGTATTTAAGTGATGCTGGGTTTATCTGTGGTTGCATTGTCAGTTGAGGATGAAGCCTAACTGGACAGGTAGCCAAGTGAACTGTGACAGAGCTTTAGGTTACTTCCACGTGACCTTCTGTATTGAGCAGTTTGCTGATATTGAATCTTGATTCTGGTGTTGGTTTGTATTCAAGATTATTTTTATTCATAATATGGGATCAACCCTGTTACCCATTCTCAGCAGACTTCTCAAAAGAATTTTTAGTTTCAGTTATAGGCAACTTGATTAAATGCTGTTGCTTTAGTGGTTTCCTCCTGTCCTTAGAGGTATCCAATTAGGAGTACAAGGCATTTAACTCCTATCAGTTAACCATGGCTTTACTGAACTACCATCAAAATTTTAGCAGACTCCCTATTTGAATCTACTACCAAGTGTCCTAATTTTCATGAAACATGAGGGAGAAGTAGGATAAGGACTTTGCTGCCTGTATCAGTAGATTCAACTGCTGTTTCATGCTGGTTCCTTGCACTTCAGATGGTATTACAATGGCCTTCACTTCTTTGATTTATATCTGACTTTAGAACATAACTTCTTTGCATAAATCTAGGTTTTAGTTCTGTGCTTTATTTTAGATGTGTTTTCTTGGTAATGGAAAGCTGTGATGGTGAACTGTGGAGAACAGTAGCATGAAAGAATCAACTCGCAGTGATTTCAACATTTCACTTCTTTGCACCATCTGTTGACTGCATGCTATATAGCAATTTTGCTTTGAAATGTGAGATTTCAGTCTATAGGTATTGCTGATGTAGAAAGTAATTTAAGTTAATTTGAAAATAATATTAATGATTTTTCAGATAAATAATCTGAATAACAGGAAAAATGAATATTATTTTTCGTCATCATGTGGTTGTTTTAGTTGTATTTGGTTTCTCAGTTTCATTTGTTATGCTTTTCAGATTGTACTAGCAAAATACATAAACCAAAAACCTTAAAAGATAGTTTTCTTAAAAAAAAAAAAATAAATTTAACTTTATAAAGAAGATCCAAGCTCAGTTCTTAGTAAGCAGTGTTATATAATTGTTTATAATGAATTTATGTTCATTTGTTTGTTGGCTTAAAGGACCCATATCATAAGTTTTACATTTATTTCCTAGTTGTCACGTTTAGGGAGTGTTCAGACAGTGAAAATTATTTGTGTTTACACAAAATATACAATATACATACACAAAATATTCAGTATATATACAATGTATATAGCATATACATACTATAAGGTGATATGAACAGATGACATACAGAGTATACTGGTAAACAGAAGTAACAATTCAACAAATTTTTCATTTTTTGTACATATGCTGGCAATTTTTTTTTTACATTTGGGCTAGTATTTTCCTCACTAAGAAATTGATATTGTCAGAAAGAGAATTATTCAAAAGATTCAGCAATCTAAGTATTACTAACATATTTAATTTCTATTCTAATATTCTAACAACAACCTGAAAAAAACCAACCTAAAACCTCAAAACTAGCATAATAGAAGCCCAGTCCTTATCACTGTATTTTGAAATGGAAATCCAGAAATAACAGTCCTTCAGCTTCTTTCGTATTAAGCATTTCTTATGTGTAAGAAGGCATCCCTCCATGGCGAGTCATCTGGCTATTTACCTTTACAGAAAGTGTGTGTGTGTATATATATATATATATATATATAAACCAAATAACAGCAGCAGATCCTGATAGCATAATTGCTTTTATATCTCTTTCTATAAATGGCTTTCAACAGTGATTACCTCTAGGCAATTGAGTCTACTTCTTAGTTGGGCCAAAGTATCAGAAAATTTGTAAATCAGATTTTAGTGTATTGGAGGTAATTAAACCATTACATATAAATGACAGATTAAAATTGGTGGTTTACTGCAGTTTTATTTTGCTGGCTATGTATCACTTGAAAGGCAGAATATGGGAACTGTGGACAGTCTTGCTACTGCTATGTTGACAATAATTATTAGATATCCCCTCCCTTTGCTGTCTCCTGTCCCTGCTGCCCTGAACTGCAGCAGATCCCTTCCCTTCAGAAATATTATGGCCTTTTTCAGAGGGAGGGAGCCTAAGCACATCAGTGAAGAACAAGAAAGAAGCAACAGGAACCTCCTAAGCAGTATTTTGGCTGAAGAATACATTTGAGGAACCAAATTCACATAAGGACAGATAACACCTAGATTAGGCTTTCTGAAAGCAGATGGATCACATCACTCTTGTTTAGCTCCCCTTGGGTACCACACTGAATGAGACAGTGTGGTGTGACCTGTGCTCCTCTTACCTCTCCATTTATTTCTTCCTCACAAAATAGTGGGACTAAAACAGAAGATATAGTCAGGGGTGAAGTTTTAGTGGAGGTGGTTTTTATGTATTTGTGGGGTGTATGTGTACATTTATATATATGAATACCATCTATCCTTCTTTGGAATTTTAAGAAAAACTGTAAATGCTTCTTCTCCAGTGATTGCAAAAGTGTTAAATATCTCACTCCATGTGTTCATAACCTAACGTAATGTGAAAGGTCCAGATACTCGTGAACAAAAATCCAGTAGCAGTCTGGTGACAGTGGTGGGGCTGGTTTCTGCAGTCTGTAATACTCTAATAATGGAGGGTAATATCAACCAAAATGTTATACTTAAGAGGACCACTCTTTCTTTTCTTCAGTTATGAGTGGAAAGTAACCAAATACCAATAAGAGGTCTGTAGAGATGATCAGTTTAGTTTAAAGGTATCAGAATTGATTTGGAGGGGGCATTTATTTCTTCAGCATATTCATGAAGTGTTCTAGTTGTTCATCTTTGTAAAATGTGTTTTAATGTCATTCTCATTCCTTCTTTCTTTTTTTTTTCTTCTTTCTTTTCCTTCCATCCATCCATTGTCACGTATTGTGTTCTCGATAACAGTCTGTGTAATCATTACCACCGTGTGAAGGCAGTTCCCCACATCACCAGGTATGGTGTCGCATGTTCCTGGAAACATGTATGTGTGCTTTCAAACCGTTTCCATGTTGTACATCATAGCAAATTTCTTTTAGATTGACCTCTTTACTTTCTCTCTTCCTTTTCCACTGGATATGAACTAACATTTGTGCACAAAAATTATTTTCAAAATGAATTAATATTTTAAAAATGTTAATCTAAAGCTGTGGATCAAAGAGGTACTGTCTTTCTTACGGGCTAGAAACCAATACTATTCAGGTTTTTGGTGTTCTATAGGTCATGACCTGGACCATGTAATCTTCTTAGCGGATTAACATCTGCTACGAAGTTTTAAAAATCCCTAAGCTGCATTGTTCAGTTAGGGGCTTTTTGTGATTGTGAACAGTTTATATGAAATGCTTGAAAATCAGCTGTACTTTTTACCTCTGTAATGATAAACACTGATGAGTAAATTAGCATTTTTTCATTCCCTACTGTTCTAGTTCTGTGTGTGCAAACTGTCATTTGTCAGTGCTTATGTGGCTTTCAGAAACATGTTATGTACAGATTTGCTATACAGCCAACTGGTTTTTTCGTGGGTTTTATTGTTTTGGGTTGTTTGGTTTTTTTTGAGAAAGTAGCAAGATCCTGCTCATTTACGTGCAAATTAATATAAGTTTCTTATGATGTTTCTGAACATCACTAGCTTGTAGCTTGATTTCTTTTCCATTTTGGCAGAAGAAAAATTCATTAAAGAGCTGTTGCAAGTAAACTGTTGTTATTGGTAGTGGAAAACTGTGTCTTTGCAACCTGTTTTTTTTAGAAATTCAAAGTAATGTATTTAATGAAATGAGTTCATAAGCTTCTGCAAATTTATTATACATTTTATGCATTCTATATTTATATATGTTTATTAAGCAAGTCCTCTCTATTTAACATTTGTTTTAGAACAACATAGAGTCATTATGACTTCCTAAACTGCAGTGTACCTGGAGGTATAACTTTTTCTGAAATTAAAAAAAAATCTTAAAAATTAAAACATGATCATTTCTAGGCTGCTAAGAAATCTCTCAGCTTTTCCATTCTTATCTGCAGTGTCTCTGCTACAACTTTAACAGCATAATTTTCCTATGTAAACATAATTAGCTTAATAATTAGTTCCTCTTTTGCTAGGACAGTAAGACCTGTTTTGTCTGTCCCTTCAACCTCAGACTGTAAAATACTGATTAATATTAGGAAGTCAAAAAGGGGAGCAGCGAGTATTTTTTAAAAAGTAATTCTTTGAAATAACTGGATTTACGCATACAACTTTTTACTGTACTGAGTGATAACATTTAAAGCTGCTAAGCTTCAAATCAGTACCTCATTGACAAGCTTACATATCAATATTCAGGAAGTATATTGCCATAAATAAGATGTGGTCCCTAAAAAGCTGCAAGCTTCAGCTTTGTAGCATGCGAACTGCAAGGTGTGTCGTTGTGAGGTCAACCCCAAATGAATTATCGTTGCTTCCTTGTTATGTTCCAACCTGTATAATTACATTACCTTAATGGATTTTCCCTACTTATTAGTAAGGTAAAAGATGTGGGGTATAAAATTAGCCGTTAATTGCCTCGGTTAAGCCAATGGATAAGGATCATGGTTCAGTTATGGTAATCATGTGGGTTAATAGCTTTGTTATGGTACTTGCTGTAGAATCACATTTAGCAAAAGCATAAATGTAATTTGATTTAAAATAATTAAAAGTTGATTTGTTTAGAACAGTGAGCTTCCTAGAGAGGTAAGAACTAGAAACATTTTGATAACTAGACATACATGTAATAGGTGGAGGAATAATTGTACCATCAAGTCTAATCTCACTGCTGGGGTAGGTGATTTTGCAGAACTTTTGTATTCAAATTAGTAAGAGACAATTCTGCATTATAGATGGTATTTGTGTCACAAAAGCACACAGTATACCTGTCGTACTTAAAAGAAGATTTAAATCTGTGAATTTACACATTCCACTTTTACTAGGGTTTTATAATCTCAAGATCCCAAGAAGTTCAAGGAGCTCCTTTCTGATTTATGAGGACCATATAATTCCAGCACCTATTTGATTTTTTTTATTATTTTTTTAACTCTTTTTAAGTGTAACCTTTAGTCTGTTGGTCACAGTTCAGTTAATTACAGGCATTGAAAATCATTTGGAAATTGAAGATACATGATAATGGAGGAGGAGAACAGGATCTGAATGCAATATACAGGTCTGTATTTTCCTTCTGGGAACAGTCTGAGAACAAGCAGCTTAGCTGATCTTGTAGCACTGCTTACAATAGTAATAATATTTACAAAATATTTGTGCCTATTTTCTGCATTATATGTTGGTAGCAAAAAAATAGAGAAATTTACCCAAAAGTGTTATTGTACTGTATTGATCATGAATTTACAGTGATTATGAAAAGAAAAGTTGTGTTTAGCTACTGTTATTTAAATTCCAACCCTGGTCATCTAAGCCTTCTCCAATTATATTAGTTAGGATTATACTATTTATCACAAATATCCCATAGAATAGGCAAGCACTTTTAGATGTAGTCAGTATGAAATGAGGCTATGCAAGAGATACAGTTTGTATGTGGCCTATGCTACTGAATGTGGGTTTTTTTGTATATTTTCAATTGTAAAGCCTTTGGTGATATCTTGGCACTTTGACCTACCTCACTGACATTCTATGGATATGGCTATTGGAATTTAAATATCCTACAATTTTATCAGTGCTGCTTTTATTTTGTTTCTAAGATAAATAATAAATACATTCGTTCATAAGAATGGGATGCAATGCTATTAATACTGCACTTCTTCATTAAACAGTATATTGTTGATATTTCAGGCCATATACAGATGTTATTCTGTGATGAAATAGGGAGATTTCAAAGCAGTTTTTCAGACAGATCATTCAAAATCTGCCAGAGGATTTTCTTATGAGGCTGTTTTGGATTTATGCAGAACATATTAAATTCTTAAAAAATAAAGCCCCCAAAGACTTAAGTTAAAGGACATCTCTGTAGTTCCACTCACGAAGCAGCTGAAACTCTATACAGTTATAATTTTGTGGAAAACCAAGAGAGCAAGTCTATCTGTAATTTTATTTTATAAACAAAATATTACTCAAGTTTCTCTGAAAATGAGCTTGTGGGTGAATTTGAAATGCATAGGGAGTATGAATGCTTAATGAAATTAAGTGCAGACACTGAATCATGGTGATCAGATGATCTCTGTTGACAAGTAGTATCCTTTTAAAAGACTAATTTTTGTAACTCAGGGTGTTAGTCCCTTTTGTTTCAGATTTCATTGAAACAATTCATTTTAGGCACACCACTATAATGGACTAATGCCAGAGGATAGAAGCAAAGGGCATCACGTTTCAGTAAATCAAAACAATAGATAAATGATATTCAAAGTCAATTTAAATGTCAGTCTTGTTTTCAAGTCTAGTCAGAGGCCTTGTCAGCACAGATTGGGAAGAGGAACATGTCCCTATTTGCTCGGTACATGCTGCTGCCCTGTGCTGCTGGAGTTGGGTCAGCTGAACTTCATCTAGTTTTTGACTCTCTTGCTGTTTTTTTACAGTTCTAATTTCAAGCAGTGTATTAAAAGAAGGTAAATTTCTCATGTCTCAATGTATTCCTGTGAGCCTCTGATAATTGGAATAATCACTTTTTCCATTTCCGCTCTTCTAAGTTATTTTAAGGAGATCCTACACTAGGCTGAGGCAGTGAATGTTTTCTTCTTTCCAGCCATATGTCTGTCATATAGTATAACTGCAAATCAAAGCTAGGCAGCATGCCAATTACTACTTCCAGAATGTGTCCCTCCCACAGAAGTTATTTATGCATACTGCTAAGTAGCCATTGACATTTTTTCTGCTTGAGGATAACAACTCCACATGCATGACACCACAGGAGGTTTTAAAGTAGGGGCAAGGACATCTATGTCCAAGGCCCAAGTCCCCCTTCTTTGGGAGGCATTCTGGCTTTCGGTAAGAATTTACATTTTAAGAATAGTGTCATGGGTGTTTGTGGCTTGCAATTTCAGGTCATTTCCTGAAGGAGGGGTGAGTGAGTTCAGGCAGGATCAAAATGAATAAAACTTCATTTCGGGAAAAGGTACTGCCTTCTGCCATTCTCATTGCTCACAATATTCACAGAGTGCTGGTGGGCCTTTGAATTTGTCTGTATTTAGGGCTTTCGTAAATAGCAATTCCATCTTATTTTGGTTTTGCTTCATTCTTAAACATAATTTCTTTTCTGGTTGTTTTAAATATTTCATCCAGGAAAACATGTGCTTCAACTACCTTGTTGTCGTGGTTTAAACACAGTCAAACACACAGCCTCTCTCTCAACCCTTCCCCCCCACTCTTGCCCTCCCCCTGCTTCTGGAGGGATGGAGAGGAGAATCAAAAGAATGCAACTCCCACAGGCTGAGATAAGAGCAGTCCAATAACTAAGATATAACACATGTCACTGCTGCTGCCACCAATAATAATAATGATAGAGGAAATAACAAGGGAAGAGAATACAACACCACACCACCGCCAACTCATAACTCACCCCACCCAGCCCGACCGAGCATGGACAGATACCTAGTCCAACCCCGTAGTCCACTAGCCGTTCCGGGTAACTGTCAGTTACATCCTGGGCATGGCGTGCTGTGGTATGGAATCCCTCTTTGGCTAGTTTGGGTCAGGTGTCCTGTCTCTGCTTCCTCCCGTCTTCCCCTCCTCCCTGGCAGAGCATGAAACTCTTAATAAGTTGTTGAGAAATCAATGAGTGTTGTAACAGGTAAATGTGTTCAAATATATTTGTCAGAAATTAACTCAGGAATATGACAGGGAGCAGCAGCAATAATGTAGAAAAAAATGTTACTGGTAATCCACTTGACCTGCATAGGAAAAAAAAGACTGTAAGTATAAGGAGCAAAACTATAGGTGTTTTAAGGAGGATTTTAGGTAGAATTAATATCCCAACACCCATACTGTTTACTCTCTCCCTTCTTCCAGCTCTACTCCTCTCCTTGGTTGCACGTAGCTCAAGTGGCCAGCCTCACTTTAAATGCAGTTTCTTGTTTTTGTAAATTGCTGGTCTTTGTAATGCTATTTTAGGACTAATGAGATTTTTTCTTCTTCAGGGAGTATTCTTTTAATATGTATATAAAACCTTAGAATAAGAATACGCAAAGAACCATGGAGGAATATTATTTAGGTCTAAATGGGAGTTCAGCCAAGCAGACAGGAAAAGGACCAAAATAGTGTTGTAACAGCACACTGTGGGCACCAGTACTGCTACTCCATGCAAATCTGTCTTAGTGGGCTTAGTAGTCAAGACGAGATGTGGTTGGTTGTTTCTTATCAGTCTTTTTTGGGGAGCAGAAAAGAAAGGCAAACATAATGGTATAATTTTAAAGATTTACTGAACTGTGCAAATTTACAGTGAAAACCGTAGATTTACAGGGCACTCAGCAGTAAAGAATGCAGTGGGAATGGCTAGTTGTTTCAAATATTCAGCATTTTTTAAGCTGTTAAGTCAACCAAGCTCTTAAGAAAATGTTCTGAGCTCTTAAAAGGACAGTGAAAATGTTGCTTTTATGTGAAGCAAAGTATGCTGAGATATAACCAAAAATGTAATATTAAATAAATACAATAGGCTATTTATTAGAAAAATGAGAATCACTTTCAGTATGGAGCAACTGCATTATACACAGCAGTGGTACTGAAACCACACAGTTCTCAAATTAGGTTTACTTTTTCAGATCAGAAAAATGCGTTAAAAGTGTGTTGGGAAATGTAAAATTTTCCTTGGGAGCCTAATGGCTTATTTGCATAAACTGTAAAACAATCAAGCAATCCTGAGACTGGCTTTTAAACTATACATCAAGGAAGACCTATACTTCACTCTTGTACTGTTTTAACAAAACCTTTAATTGACCTCACAGTGTGGTGGCGGTGTTGAAGTGTGTGTGATACAGTTTAGTAATGAGATGGACTGTTTAGTAAGGCAGTAAAAAATAAATAACAGATGTGCTAATAAACAGTGAATCAGTCTATACATTGTAAAACAGGTGATGAAGTGTCCTGATGCACTACAGCGTATAATTTTTCAGTTAAATTCATGTTTCAATTTAAGAACAATAAGACATTAGTAAAAGTTGTATCAATTGTATTAATAACTTACATCTTTATTAAAATATCTGTGAGTAATAAGAAAATATTTTATTACTGAAATTTGTTATTTTCACTCTTGGGAGAAATTTAGAATTGCAGAACCTGATGTCACACTGATCCTCTGTTGATTCTGGCCCAAATGAACTTGTGTTTCTCTGTGTTTTAATTTAGGTATTTCAGGAAGTCAGATAATCTAAAGCCATAGGCAGAGATTTCCTAAGACAATTCCAAAACGAAGCCATTGGAAACAAATGCCTACCTTTTCTCTCTTCCATAGGAGACAGGTTCCTCATGCCTTTCTCTAACTCTTGGTTATTTATATGTATTTCTTTCCTCTTTTACATCGCCTGGAGAGAAAAGTCATAGTTTTACACAGTTCAAACTTTGCCTTGCCCATTTGCTTTTTTGTAAAAGAGATAGAGGTCATGTAAAGTTTCAAAAGAGCTCAGAAAGGTTTCACACCCTTACGAGGATATATAAATTTGTAAGTAATTACGCGCTATTTTCTTGAATGCTTTGAGGCAGAGGTGGCACACTGAATATGCACACTAAACTTTCTAAAACTTCATAACTGAGTTGCAGTGAATTAGTGGTTTCTTTCTTGCATATTCACAAAACCACCATGTCTCTTGATGCAATTTTCAGTTTCAATAGGAAGTAAGGACTAGAATTAAAAATAATTTAATAAAGAAATATTAGAGACAAGAGGCAAAGTTTAGTTGCAAAGATAGCTGGGAAAGCTTCATCCAGATTTTAACCAGTGCTAATGCCAAAATGTCCAATGAGAAAATTTATGTCAAATACTGTGCTCAAGCACCTCTCTTGAAATTAGTCTTGATGGCAACACTGTGAAGACCTGGGGGAGTAATTCTGTAGCTATATAAAGTTGTTTATGGGTCTGTAATTAGACAGCAATCAGTCAGTGCTTGACATTTTAACACATCAGCTGACTGCAATGGCAAAGTACCAACTTCAACTGTAAATCCCTCATTAAATTTCCAGTAAAACAGGATTGCTGACTGTTATGACTGCCAACATGCATTTTATTTTAAATAGTAATCACAAAAGTGATTGTAGTTAGTTCTAGAAATATGCATTTTTCTTCTTTTTTTTTTTTTCAAGATTTTCGCTGTAGTTTGATACAAATTAAGTAGAATGAGGTCACAGAGCTTCTTAGAAATACTACATAGTTCTGTGCCAGTTAAAATCTTCAGCTTCAATTATAAAGAGAAATTAAGATGTGCTGTGGAGTGAAACTACAATGGTGAAAGATTAATTAGCTTATATTTGTGAAGCTCCAAAGATAAATCAGGCTTTGTGGTGTATGTGTTAAGTATTGCTGCAACAGGGTTGCTAAAATGCACAGCTGAAAGTCAGTTGGAGGGTTGAATTTTTTCCCAATTAACTCACATCATCTGAAATTTTCTATACTGGGAGGACTTTGCAACTAGGCAAGTAAACTTTCATGATAATCTCCCTGGCACTAGTGGATCAATACCACCCAATTAGTTTAG
>JBCJKH010001723.1:36623-54756 GCA_039877255.1 Loriculus beryllinus
GTTTGGAGAGGCAGCTAGTGTGAGTGCCACGATGATTAAACACTTACACCTCTGTAATGTCCAAAGCCATTAGGACCAAGGACCATACAGATGTTGATATAAATATGAATCTCCGCGCATTGCAGTATAGCTGTATCTTATAGGTCTGGACCCAGCAAAATCCTCTACTTCTTCAGCCACAACCCAACCAGGGACAAAACTGAGGCAGGATCTTTTCAGGCTTGGACATGCTGGGGGGAAAAGTCATCTACAGCTTCATGTTTTAAATACAGCATCCTCTTGCAGAGACATTTTCCCCCATGTCTCCAAACATCAACTGTATGTGGGCTGTCCACCAAGCAAGACACCTCCACCTTGCAAGCTGACATTACATTCAGCTTTTATGATTTCCACCATGTGAAACTACCCTCTTTGGGTAGATGGGAAGACTCTGGGTTACGTGTTCACTTGTGTGTTTTCCCAGCCTGGGACTGTATGGAAGAGGAGAGAAACCATCCCATCAACTACCTTCCCACTGACATCTTCCCGTAAGCCTCTCGTGGTGAGGTGGGAGATCAACAAGCTCAATCAGCTCATGTGCTAAGATCCACTGCAGCAGTGGCTTCAGTAAGACATGTGCATTCATTTTTAAGTGTCATTTTTATTCCTCCTACCAGCTGTGCTTTTATTTGCTGTTTGATCTGTAGATGTTTTCACTACTCCCTCTGCCATCACCTGGATGCTGATCTCCAGATGTGCACTATTTCTGAGCTGTCTGCTTGCAGTTGTGGTGCTCTAGCACAGAAAAGTCTTTTTAATGACCAGAATGCATTACATTTGATACCACCCCCTTTGTTCACCTCCTGGCTAGCCCACCTCCAGCATAGCTGGTATCCAGCGATGCCCTCATCTCCATCCTATTCCCCTGGAGGTGCTTTTGTCAGAGCATGCACCTGTCTCCAAAGCAACTAACCACTTTTGTTGGGAGCAAAGCTGCCGTTCCTTCGCTGCCGCCTACTCTCGATACCTCCCGTCACGCCTGTTCTCCATCACCATAGAAACCGCCCTCCCTCTGTGGTCCCACCCCGGCTGACCTGGTATTTGCTGTATCAATCTGTACAGTTTATTCCCAGTGCTGATGCCAGCTTCTAATAATAGAAACACCTGGTAGGTTATATCCCACGCCAGGACCAAGTTACTTCTCTTTCATGTGCATGCGAGTGTGGACGGGTTGGGTATGATTTGGTTTCATCAATTCCAGCACCAAAAAAAAGTTAAAGTTTGTATCTTGCCATCACTTGCCTGAAAAATATTTTGGTTTTTAATAGCTTAATCCCTCAGGTAGAGACAAGGAATGGAGGTGACAGCTGAAGGTTATATTGCTTTTCCTTTCTCCCTCTCTAATTCTCTTCTAAGCAAGTTAGTTCCTGGGAGAAGTTAATATCACTTTTCCAAACCTCTCAGGGTTTCCAGGCACCTGGGAATGACCCCATTAACTACTCCAGAGTGTGCTTCCCACCAGCATCATTCCCAGACAAGGAGCATGGGTTTGTTTTGTCTTCTGGACACCTGGAAGACATCTGCTAGAACTGTCTCCTCACCTTCAAACACTGCAAAAACATCAAGTTCGAGCCAGACCCTCCCCACATGGAAGGTAAGGGAGGATGCAAGCAGGTGAGATCCTCTACAAGATCCACCTTCTTCCAAATTTTGGAAGGTGAAAATTAAGTCTCCTCTTTAGTCTCATCAAATTTTTACACTCTTGAGTGGTACCTACTTGGTATATAACAACTTAAGTGCAAAATGTGGTGGCTGTAATTACATGTCAGACACTGAAGTCAAAAGCATTTATGAGAATTTCATCCCAGCTCTCTTTTCAGTTTCCTCCTGCTATATTACTTGGTTTATATGACAGACAGATGGGAAAATGTAAGGAAACATGGAGGCAATATTGCTTTGGAGCCTTTTTAGTATGCACTGCTTTCTCCCTAGAAAAGGAAATCTTTACACCCAAATCATATCACCTCTCAATCTCTCTTTTTATCATAAACTGAATAAATTGAACTGTTCGTGGGTAAGAACTTTTTTTGAGCCTTAAGATGATTTTTTCTGGCTCTTCTCGTCACCTGTTCTGAATTTGGAGGATCAATTTCAGCCTTTCAGCTGAAAAAAGCTGGTCCTTGGCTTTACATTCCCTTTCACATCCTGTCACAGTTTGTCGAATCTCAGTCCAAAGGTTCCCACTTTTTTCCATGCATTTTTGGGATGATAAGGGATAAGGTTCTCATTTGAAATTACAGGGCACTGCTTTCCTTTGGAATGACCATGCTGACCTTCACTCTTTACCTGGTGTGAATCAGTCCTCCAGGAACCCTCTTCATCGAATGCTCTCCACCTTGATTTGTGTTCACTTACTGCAACTGCATCTCAACAGCCTCTGCACCTCGAGGGAGGGATGCAAACCCTTGGCAGGAAGTTTCAGGAATCCTGTTCTGCTGCTGCTGCACTGGACGGTGTCCCGCCCCATATGGAACAAAAACCTCTCATGTAAATACCCACACACACGAGTTTATTATCCATTTTCTGCAGGCATTTTTCTCTCACGCTGAAGCGATCACAGGAGCGATGAACAAAATGGCAGGACTCTAGCCAAGCCCAAGTCTGTCTTTAATTCCAACGGGTAGCCAGAGAAATGCTTGGCAGTATTCAGCCAGCTCTATTTTTAATATCATGTTTACATGTGTAATGACCATGTGCACATAATAGCTGTCCCCCTCCCTGCTCCACCCAGTACTTTCCAGTATTGCTTACTATAGCTTCAAGCAGACATGCCTTATGGCCATTCCCGAATTTACGATGGCATAATCCAGGGAAAGCACCTTGGCCATTACACATGCAAATGCATTAACTATCAAGAATATAATTTTAATAGATTTTTCACAGATAGCTTCTCCTTTTTGTCCCGCTCACCATCCCAGAGAGCTGGTCAGGCTGGGATACAGGGAAGGGGAGACATCAAGAGGGAAGTGGGGATCCAGCAGTCAGTGTGTTTTACTGCTGTCAGTGCTACACAGGTCCATCACAGTTTGGAGATTCACAAGCATTGGGCCACTGAGGATGAGACCTGTGACCAGTGTGTGACCCATACCAATGCTGTATGGCACTTGCGTGTCATGAACACCCCATTTAAAACTGAAAATCATTCAATTTTCACTCCAAAAGAGGCATGTCCTTTGCTGTAACCCATGCTCCCTATAGCCATGAACACACAGCACCCCAATGGTGCATTATTCTGTGGTAAAATAAGCTATTAGGACTAAAATCAGCTTTAAGCTCTCAATGCATCATTTGGGTCCTTATGTATTATTAAACTGTGCTCTAATTCCCAGTGCACATGGATGAAAGTGAGTAGGTTGGTGAGAACCTACAGCCAACATCTGTGTTTATTTTCTCCCACAAGAGGGGAAATGTCTCAGCCATTCACCTGAATTAAAAATTGGGTTTGTGTTTCTTGCTGATCTGGGATAATGTGGTGGAAGGATGAAGCAGTGGAGTATTAAACACCCAACTATTAACTCATAGCCGTAGACGTGGAGCCTGTAGGCATGACGGTGATGCAGATCAGCCTCAGCATCTGTGATTGATAGGAAATGACACAGGAGGAGGGAGAAAAGCAAACAGCTGAAGTGACCACACTGGTTGTGTTCACCATGGCCACGGGCTGCTGTCTTCCACCTACTGGAGATGCATTTATAATGTGATTGCTCTGGGATGTGATTTCTTTAGGGAATGAATTCCAATTTCCATAGCAGATTCCGCCCTTGAGAAGCATTGTGCTGGTCTACAGCACTCTGTAAATAATTGGTGGCTCACTGGCCAGTTATGCTATGTAGAGCCCTATTTTATCACCAGATGGCTGATGGAGATGATGATCCTATTTTTATCTGTTCTGCATTGCCCATTCTTCACAAAGGGAGACATTCTGTGAGTAGCATCATTCATGTAACCATTGTTAATGGAGAGGACAGGAGGGTTTCCCAGTCTTTCTGGAAGTGAATAGAAGGAAAGATGGCATGACAACTATCTGTTACCAGACCACTGCTCATGAGCACTTCCAAAAACCTGCCTCAGCGGAGTGAGGACCAAACAGTTAAGTGCAAGAGATACTGCTGACTCCATGATTTTCTAGAAATCTTTGCAGTTAACTTCTGTTGTCATGTCACTAAAGGTATTCAGGAACATTCTGATATGGTCTAACCTGTTATTATCCTCCCAGGGCAGGGTACAGGAAATGGACATGGCAATTACTCACTATTTAATTAAACTGTCCCATTAGTTAAGCATTTTCTTCCCATGCACAAAAAAGCTTCACCCAAGATGAATCCCTGCTCTACACCTCCCAGGAAGTGTGAAAGTGTCCATCAGCTTGACTACCTCCAGCCATGCATCCTGGCATCTGGAGGTGGACCCCACCAAACAACCTCAAGCTCAGCAATGCAAAGCTCCTTCCTCTTCGTGCCAGCTCGTGCCTCACCTCTGCACAGGGGTGGAGCGAGACCCTGGGAGCTCAAGGAAAGCACACATCAGGTAGAGTGAGGGACCCCAGAAGTTTCACCTTTCTGAGGAGGTCATCAGTAGATGTCTCTTCACACGAGAGGGTTTGAGCTTGTACGGCACCAGCAGAACTTGTGCTGGAGTGCTGCAGTGTTTCACATGGGGGAAAAAGTGTCTTTTTTGTTGTTGTTGTTGCTTTTCTTCCAAATAGGCAAATAGCCTTAGGAAAAAGCAGCAGCTCAAAGCAGATCATTCCTCCCCCTGCGACTTTAAAATAACAAGGATGCATTTTTGTGGGCAAACAACAAGAGCGGCCTCAATGCGAAGAGCATGGAAGAGTGTGAGTCAGGAGACCTGAGACAGATCCTTTGATGTGCTGTGCTCTGGAGGGGCTGGAAGAGCTCAGCAGCTTTCTGTGTTCCCCTGACTCCGGTGCCACCAGGATCTGCCCAGCTCTCTGAGCAGAGCGGGGAGCTGTGGAAAGCATGAGATGCTTTTTTGGGCAGAGGAAGTCTAGTAACCTGTGGAGTTATAAACAGGCCTTGGGTCTGCTGCTGCCATTACCCACGCGGAGCAGGGAGGTTGGTGTGCATCTGGAACAACTGTATCATCTCAAAACAATGTACTATTGGCCAAAATGAGCACTGCCAAAGCAGTGCTGACATAAATTTTTATGATTCTTTTTTCTTGTCACACTAAAAAATTTGAAAGAAAATCCTGACTTTGCTCTTTTAGAGAGGCTCTTAAAGAACTGGATTTTTCTCTCTCTTCTGTGGGCTTCACTATGCAAACTCTCCAACTGAAGGACCATTTATTAAGAAAGGCAGCAGAATTGTGCTTTTCACTTAGACAGAGACAAAGCATCCTCTACATTGTAAGAGAATTATCATTTGCTGCTCAATGAAAGTATCTCTTTGTAAGCCTTCACAGCCAAACCCAATTAAACTAAAAACCTACATCCCTGAGTATAAAGTCCCCAAACACTTTCTTTGCTAATAAAACCTCTAAAACAAAATAGATTTGAAAGGCGCATCCTGTTAACCATTGTAGCATCGCTAGATGAAAGGCTGCTTCTATTTTTCCTCTTCTGTTTTCTCTTGTGTTAGGTTAAGCATTTCACAACAATTTACAATATAATTAAAATCTAGAGTCCTAAGGATGGGATGGAATAATTATAATTACTTATTGTGAAAATGGGTGTGGAAAAACTCTTATGACTTGTTCTTACTAATCCCACTCACACTTCATTACCGTTCCTGCAATACTTAATTTGTGAGACCAGTGTAATTGTATTTGTAATCTGTGCTATCGTGATGGTGTGGGGAAAACAAGCAGCCTGCAAGCAAGAGGGACAAGGAGCGTGCTGCCCAGCCTCCTGCCTCAACTACAGAGGAATAGCCAGCAAAGCAAAAATAAACTGCTTCTGCTTAGCAGGAACAGCACTCTGATCTCACCCTCCAAATAGAGAATTTCCTGCTCCTGCTGCTCTGACTCAGCAGCTTGCTTAGAGCAACAGGAAGAAAACAAAGAGGAAGAGGTCAGGGAGGAAGGCAGAGGTGGGAGACCGGCGCTCGCCCATCCTCTGTTGCCAGTCCTCCTGCCATGGCCTTGCATGTCCTGCTGCCCTGGTGCTCTGGACTGGACCTGAGTCACGGTGCTGGAGCCCATCCGTAACCCTGGACTGGTTTTCCTGCACAGCTGCAATGCTCCCTGCATCCCGCCTCTCCCCAAGTCCGTCCCACAGATTCTTTACTGAATGGGTCCCTACACCACCAAAATATTTCTGTGTGGATTCTACATGATTTCATCAACTGGTGTTCATGGATGAGCACCTAGAAAAGACACTAGGAATTCAGCATGGCTTCTGTAAGCCCATCTCGTTCCTTCTGACACATTAAACCTCATTACGATAGACAAAAGGATGGCACTAGAGACATGGAGGGGAAGAGGGATGGTGAGCCACGACTGTTACCTTCCCATTGCATCTGGAACAGCTATGCAAGCCCATATGCAAGCTTTTGCAAGTCTACAAATAGCAAAGCAATGAATGACCCTGCTATGCTGGATATGGCTTTCTTACCACTTTTATGCTGGTGCAAAGGATGCTAGAGAGGTTCCTTCTGACCTACAGAAGCCTGAGATGAACAGGAGCACCTAAAGCTCATGAAGCAGAACCATGGGACTACAATGCAGCCTCCCAAAAAACAAAACATGGAGGTGAAGACGTGACTGGAAACAGCATAACAGAGCCCTCAGGATCTCGGTTGTTGTTGGACAAAGCTGTATTAGAACAAGCAAGTCTGAGCAATGCCACATGCTGTTATATTGCTTATTTAAAATGCTGATTAAATATTATCTTTTCAATTTGTATTTGTCCAAGGAACCAATAACTATACTGCTGTAAGTATTCACAGACTACCTGCAGACTGATCCGCAGCTCATGATGCCAGGCTTCTCCTTGGAGATACTCTGGCCCTTAGTACAAGCAAAGGTTCCACACTGAAACCTTCCCAATGAAGCATTTCACTTGGATAGTTATTTATGGAGTGACTCACAAAAAACAAATAAGTAGGAAAGGGAATTAAGTGCAACTGATTCAGTAACCCGCGGGGCAAGCAACCCAGGCACCAAGCTCCGTCACTCTCCCGTGAAAGCAGGACTGCCTCTGCAGGCAGGTGGCGTAAGGCTGGTTTGCTCACAGCTCCTGTGTGGAGATGGATGTCCTAAAATAACAGTGTCAGCTTTTGCCCTGAGCCTTAAGGAATGCTGTCTCTGTGCTGGTACATTAACTAGGACCAGGACCCGAGCCCACATACTGGCGGACAGGTGACCGCACACTGATGTTGCTTAGAAGCAGCCTGGAAGGGACCGCCTTGTCCTTGAGATGTGAATTCAGCCGCCAAGGCAGAGACCCGTTCAGTGCAGGGCAGTAGCAAGGATGGACACTTTTGCAGAGCGGAGGCAGGATGCAGCAGCATGTGCACCCCTAAATTCAACCTGGGACCCATCTTCCCTTCACTGGGGAAAGCAGCCATACCCCATGAGGGTACATGGGGGGCTCATGAGGCTGCTGGGGTTTGGTTATGGCAGAGCCCCATGGGTAACTCCATCAGCTGACCCCAGTGCTCACCTGCAGCCCCTGCACAGCCCTCATTTGTAGGAGCCATCGGCTGCGGTCCAGAAGTATTCATCATTAGAAAAAATAATCCTGTATATATTTAACTACCTAAATAGATGTGAGTCAGTCTGATGACATCATTAACCTACAGTGTCATCTATTGCACCTACCCCAATCTACCATATCCTTCTCAGTCCTGGACTTGGCTCTCAGGAAGTTCTGGGCCTAATACAGGGTGTTTGCCCATGCAATAAGGAAATAGTATTACAATTTTGTTTCAGTTCTTTTCCCTCTCTCGTTTATCAGCCCACGTAATCGGGTTGATAACACATTGATTGTATCTGATGTAAAATTTATTGAAGTTTCATTCTGCTCTGCAGTGCATGTGTGTACATCTGAATTATGTCCAAGGTACTCACTCACATGAGCACTGGGATAATAACCCAGTGGATCTCACTGCTTAAACTGCTGAGATGAAAAAAATCCCTTTCTGCATGTGTATGGCCATTTTCTGTTATTCCTAGATCCAGCTGTACGAAATCCAAACATATTCTTATGTAAATTATTAAAATCACTTTGCCTGATAACGGATTTGTAGACTTAACACTTGTGTCCAGTGCAGAAGAGGGCAGCCTGCTTTATTTCACAGGCAGGGCGCCTGGCAGAAGTTTGGCAGCTGCCTCCAGCTGTGGAGCTCTTTCTCTCACCAGGTGCAGATGGCAGCAAATCTCCTTCCTCCACGCTAAAATGCAAATTCCAGCCCTTCCCAAGCTAGCGTGCTGGAGAGTAACTGCTCTTTTGCAATAAACTGGGATATGCTGCCAGGCACACCCGCAGGAAAGGGCAGAGGGAAGGGAAGAGGCAGAGACCGACTGTCTGTATGCATCCATCTGTATGGGGAAGGGCAGTAGAGAAAACCTGGGCACTGGTGTAGATCGATTTAAAAACATGGCTAAGCAGGGGTCATGGGATTTGTAACAATTAGATTAACAGGAGATTGAACACACTTTGAAAGGATGCTGTTGATATGCAGTGCTCTCATTTTCTGATTTAAATGTCACTGTAGCAGCAAGTAAAGTCTACTGACACCTGAGCAGTTGGGAGAGGGGTGCAGGGTATGGGATATGCATGGGCCATTATGGGGGCCAAGTGGAAGCAGCAAACTGGGGAGCACATTGCTGAAATCTGTGAAGCAATTCAGAGACAATTTCTATCAATAGCTCTATCATCAATATCCATGTTTGCATCAGGAAAGGAGCAGGGAGGAATACACAGGTTTAACTGCATTTTCCTGCATGTTGCTTATTTGGAAGAAAAATCCATCACCCACCATAGTAACACGGTCCCTTTTCTCCACTGCCATCAAGCACACCCATACGGTTTGCTAACTGCAGATTGTTCACAGAGCACTAAATTTAGGCTGAAGTGGTGTTTCTTTGTTTGAGACAAAACAAACAAAGCAAAATAATCATAGGAGTCTTGCAAGTGAATACAACAGAAAGTCAAAACAGACGCAAAATAGCACTTTTCATTTCTTAGAGCTCGAGCATCTCTGCAAAGCTGGATCAGAGTCGGTGCTTCCTCCTTGCCAAGAGGAAAACAAAGCACTCGGATCTAGTCAAAGCCCCTGGCAGAATTAGGAATACCTTCTGGGTTTCCTGACTCTGCAGATCCCATTGGAAAGATTTAGGAGATGGGTAAGTCATCTTGAGAGATTTTCTTCTCTGTATTGTGCAGTATGAAATACAGTTCTTGATTTGCTTAAACACTCTCCATGCCCACCAAGCCTTCAGAGCCAGAATGTCAAATCCAACACCAAAAATCCATAGGAAGGCCCATATGATACATCACTCAAGCCCACACCAGCCTTACCACAATGGTTCTTAACTACTACCAAGACATGTTTTTTTCCAGTTTCCACTTGGATCTGGTGGGGATGCTGTGAAACCCGCCAAGCTTTCCAGCAACCACAGCAGAAGCCAGCCATAACAGCACTGTAGATGCAGACATTTGGTAAACTGCTTCAGCCTCAACCCAAATTGTACTCTCTAAATACATCGAAACCCCATATATTCCCATAGAATTATGGAATGGTTTGGGTTGGAAGGAACCTTCAAAGCTCATCTAGTACAACCCCTCTAGAGTGAGCAGGGACATCTTCAACTAGATCAGGTTGCCCAGAACCGCAATTGTCTTCTCCGTGTAAACACAGAGAGTAGCACTGTTTTGGGGGATGGGGAAAATGAATACCCATGGTTGCTTCCCACATGCTCCTCATGCATGTAAGTGTGTCCCTCACCTTTAACAGCAACCAAAGTGCTACCAGGGAAAGAAGCTGCCTGAGAAAAGCACGTTGGGAAGCCCAAAGCAAACTCCTGCTGATGACATCTGTGTGGCAAAACCCCTGCAGAGCAACAAATGCATTTTAAGGAACAAGAGCAACATCATTAAAAGTATTCCTTGTCCTCAAGTGACTAACTAAACTGTTGGGTAATTGTTAGGAGTGCAGGCAGGAGCTTGCATGTTCAGCATGAAGTGGCTACTTGCAGTAGTCCCAAGTCCCAGCTGGCCTGATGTGACTGGAGCTGGGTACCTAGGAGCAGCACTGCCACCCAGGGATGCAGAGGAGCTGTCTCTGAAACATGGCATCTGGGTTAAAACTGTGAGAAACTGGGTCCAGCCATAACGAAGTGCTCCTGCAGAGACCTGAGGTTGGGGAGCTCTGGGTGTGCAGGCCTTTTCCCTGGGAGCTGAGGGGTAGCATCTCCAAGGTCACTGAGGTATGACTCCCCTCACACCACCCTGCTTCTGGAGATTTAGGAAATAACACCAGGATGGGGATGCATCCCACTAAACACACAATAGTGGCAGTGCTGGGTACCAGATCCTGCTTGGGAGACTTAGCTGATGCTCAGTGAACCGAAGGGGTGTTCATAGCACAGGCATGAGGCTGAGGGCAGCAGGCTGGGGTTTGCTCTGATCTAGCCTTTGTACAGAGCAAACCACTTGTTTTTCTTCATGGCCTCCTCAGTCCAGGATCAGAACCCTAGAGTTCCCCATTTTTGCTTGCAGACTATTTTTCGCCTGCTCTGCTTTTAAGTCTTCTAAAAATGTCTTCACTTAGGCACACCTTTTAAATGTATTTATTTCCTCTATTTTCTTATCAGCTAACAGGAAGCTATATTTAATCCTCACATACAGCATTAGCTCTTTGGCAATATTGAAATTCCCATGGGATGTGTGTGGTCTGGAAAATGAAGAATTCAGTTAATTGTTTAACCAGTTCAATAAAGCAGAGCGGCATCTCTGTGATCTCAACTCAGGGCTGCCTTGTCTGACAGGGAGGGTGGTTTTGTTTGCATCACCCAGACAACTGTCCATCAAACATCACCGAGGACTAACCCTTTGACATCAGTGCAGGTGATATCTCCAAGACTCCCGTTTGCGTGTCACCACCCTCTCGATCTCAAGGGCAGGAGCTGGCAGGCTGAGACTCCCAGTCCTTAAACACTGCCTCTGAGTCAGCAGTGACCCCACGATTAGTGCTTGGGAAAGGTGCGTGTTGCGCCATTCACTGCACATCAGTGGTTCCCAGATGACTCACAGGGGCATGAGCCAGCACAGCCCGGCTGGAGACATTTGGGGAGCAGTAGGGCCCTGCCCTCTTCTGCACACTCTGCTCCTGTAATAAGTTGTGCAGTGTAAGAGTTAAAGACAAGCCTGAGCAGTGCAGGTCAGTCTGCAGCCCGCAGGCAGCCATCTGGGGTCCCATGGGAAGGCTGAGCCCAGGATTTCCATGACAAGAGCACCTCTGACACCTGGCTCTCTTTGATGGGAAAGGGTGTCTATTGATTTTTCTGGTTTTGATAAAAAAGTCTAGTTGTCTTCAAGGTCCAAGGAGAGAAAACTCCTTGAATGAGCGGAGGGAAAGGTAAAAAAAGCCTCGTGGTAACAGAAGTGATGGAGAGACTGAGAATGATGCATGGAACGCAGGGACGGGATTCAGACAGCCTGGTGCATGGGATGTCTGCCGTTGAAATGGCAGCATGTGCACCTGCACACTACCCCTGTAGCAAGAGAAACATGAACCAAAATGTAGAAGAAGAAACCACAAAAGAAAGATGCCTTGCCCTTGAACAGCGGTGCCGGTCTTCTCTCTGATGGACACAAGCTCAGTGCATTGCTTCTGCCTGAACAACGCAGTGTATAACCCTCCACATAAAGCAGCCTCATCACTTGCTGGGAACTGCAAACCAGCACTGGCTTGTTTAACCGATGATAGGATTTTCAGCTTCTAATTATAACCTCATTAACTAAGGAGAGCAAACAATACTTAGGCACAGTCCTGGGGTTAATAGGGAATTTGCAGACCTGGCACCTAGGCATGGCTGACCTTGTGCCGAAGGAGGGGATCCACTGAGGAATTACCTTGCTAAGGCATCGATTACAGGGTCAGCACAATGATTTATTACCATTTGCTTTCTACTCCTGATGTGCTTAACAGTGATTTGATACATACGTGGGGTAAGAAATCCCAATGCACGTTACAGGAATGGCTCCAGACCTAGCTGGTTGGAGGCAGCATTTGAACCCTCTGTTATATATGACAGGTTCTTAGCCACTTGCAATAAATTCTTTCTCCAATGATCTCTCTGGCTCACAGACCTTCTATTTCATGGCTTTGTCACAGCACCAGTTAGCAGCTCTTGCCTGTTTATTTCTTCCGCTGAAGGAAGCACCCAGAGACCATTCTGTTCCTCTCTTCCTCTATGTGATCCTGAGCCTGCCCATGATGATGCAGATTTGACACAGCTTCTGCTGCCACTGAATTTTGCAGCATGGCCACTTAAACTGCCTGGACAACAGACCTGTTGTGTTTCTATCAATCAAAACTTCTATGCCCCTCAAACTATGGGACATAGTTTGCTGGGAAGCACTGGTAGGAGCCCAATTGTCCTTGAGCTCTTCATCAGAAGAGAACATGATTCCAGCTTCCTTTTCAGTACCAAGGGCTGAAAAGATGTGTGTGATATGGATGGGGAGTAGTTTTTGACACCCTGAGACCCCGAGGGAAATTGCCACTCAGTGCTCTGCCTTGGATGACACCTTCCCTTCCTATTCCTGTGAGGAAGACTCACTGCTGCCACTCTATAGAACTCCAGCCGTGCTGTCAGCTCTGGCTGTGGCTGTGCATCCAACTGCCCTCATAGCTGCACACATGGAGTGCCCAGCAGCACCTCAGCCACATGTTGCACTGCTGCAGGTAATGTGGAGATTGTGTGCTGTGGTTGGAATGCCCTGGGAGGCTTAGGAAAAACCCTTCCTCCCATTTCAGCAATGGGATCTGGGAGAAACAATGGTGTTGTGTGGGCTTTCCATCCACTCCACATCAAATGCTGTCAAAACCTCCTGCACATCCCTGTCCTTCCACATCCATCCTCCGCTGCAACCCACCAGCAACCAACATTTATGGCAAATGAACTCCTGCTTTCTTTTCTTCTTTTTCAACTTGAAGCTGGTGATATTCCACTAAAAGGTAAATGGCCCTTCCCACCTCCACATCCAGGAGAGAGCTGCCCTCCCTTGGAGTAGCACTCTGCAAACAAACCATGAGGAACGTGGAGAGAGCCCACTGTCCTATCGACCTGATCTCTTCCCGGGAGATGTAAGGCACCCAGCGTCTTATGCAACTGGGCTTTACTGTCAGCAAATTGAGTTGTCCTGGAAGCAACTCTTTTTACTTGCATCTTAACTCTCACTACATCAGCAAAGCCCCCGAGATGCAAGAACATCATAAACTGCATCAAGCTTCATGGTGCCCTGGGCCATCACCTTCCCAGCCCATGCTGCACCTAAACCACAACCTCTGCTTTCCTTTCTGCTTCCTCCTTGGTTTTCAGTCTGCCACCAGTCCCGTGCTTCATTTTCAGGCAACCAGAGACCTTCCCCAGGTGGAGGTGAGGGAGAGGCACATCTGGTCTCAAGATGGGGAAGCCTTGGTAAGATGTATAAATCAGGGGAGAGAGGAACAGGTGGATTCATACCAGGTCTGTTATTACTCCAACCACATTCTCACTGGGGAAGTTAATGTACGCAAGGACTCATAGCCCAAAAGATGCTGTACCATAAGACAGCTGGATAGCTATGTGGGGAGAAAAGGTGTCAGAGAACAGCTGAGACAGCCTGGTGTGACCAGCTAAAGACATCTGAAAGGCTGATGGTTTATTTCATTTCTATATTGATGTGTTGTTCCCTGCCTTTATTTCTGTGCTGCCAGTAAAAATCAAAATACCATTTATTTCCTATGGAATCAGCACCCATTATAGAACCAGCACCACCACAAGCAGCAAGTATCTGGCCAAGGAGGGTTTGCTCAAGGATGCTGTCCTGGTATGCTGCTGTGGCAGGGACAAGTTTCCTAGCTGGAGAAAACCAAGGGAGCATTTGCTTTGTGCTGTAGAGAAGCCCCAGGCACAGGGAAATGTGGGTGAGTCTGCACATCTTCTATTCACATACTGCCTTCCTGCAGCTCCTCAGGGAAGAGGAAAGCTGAAGGCAGAGGCTCTTCTGCATTTACGTTCTTTGTTATTGAGAGAGACAGAACACCTTTGATGCCAAAGCTCTGTGGATGCTGCTTCACACCTCCTGCTGCTCCTGCTCCAGGTATCAGGGAGGAGAAAGGACTGAAGTGTCTGCTCCCTCCCAGCCGCTGCACCATGGCTCCTCTCATGCTTGGAAAGCACTGGGGACTGTGCTTGGGAAGCACCCTTTGGGACCCATGTCTTTCTTGCCTCTTGATTAAGACAGCAATGGAAGAAGGAAATGAGACAAGGGATCCTCTAAGGCATTTGTGTTACATTTTGTCCTGCTGTATCTTATGAATCACACATTTTGCGACAGGAGTTAGCCTGCCAGATTGCTTTTCCAAATAATTATGCATGATACGCTCCTTCAGCCAGCCCTCCCATGACTCACCAGCAGGTAAAGCTTTGAACAGGGAAAAAGAATATTCCTCAGGCACGTTTCTATGGGCTCTGTGTAGCCACCAAACAAATGTCAAGTCTAGCCTCTTTGTACTGCTATCTGGCTGCCGAATCCCACGTCAGATGCAACGAAGGGGGTTTTGTGCAGAAGATGGTCCTGCTCCTGCTTTGGAGAGAAGCAGAGATTTCAGTAGTTTTGGTGCTGTCTCTCATTCCTTGCTTTGCTTTGTTGTTATGAGCCACCGGGTCTACCAAAAAGACCCACAAAATAATCTTCTTCAGGGTGGGGCAAAACTCTACAGCTGGGTTTGTGGTGTAATGTCATGTACCACGATGGCCCTGACAACGAAGAGCATCAGGAATGGTGACTCTCTTGTCCCGTGTTCCTCCCCACCTGCGACTATGGGGCCAGGAGGAGCTGAGATCCTCATGAGTGCTGGGGCAGCCCCAGCAGTGCTGCTGGAGCCAGGAGCCAGGCACTCATGTGGCTGCGTTTGCAAAGCAAGCTTGTGTGTGTCAGGGGAGCTCACACCCAGACAGTCTTTCGTTTTCAGAGAGTAAGGTTTAGGGAGTGGGGTTAAAGTTTAATTAAGCAGTGCCTCAGAGAGGAAAGTCCCACCTAGAACCTTGCACTCAGAGGTGGTTTCACAGGAGCCCAAGCACATGATCTCTTTTTAAGCATCTTAATTTTGTATGGCTAATGGACGTGATACTGCACAGGAAAACAGAGCGAGGGATTGCAGTGTAAACCATTTGTGGCAGTGGCCGCAAAAGGGGATGGCAGAGGCTCAGGCACCCAGAGCTGGCAAATCACATCCTGCCTTGAGGCCATGGAGCCTGCTGGCCTCTCCATCGGCCATCTCTTCTTGTGGGGTTTATGCCACCATGAGGTAAGGTTGGGGCCATAAAGCCCCAGCCTCTAAAGCCACCAAATGCCCAGGAACATCCCCTGTTTGCCCTGTGTCCCCATTGATCACCAGACCCCATCTGGCTTTGGTAGCACCTCCCATATGCCAAGTGCTAGAGAAAGTGGCCATCAGGTCTGGTGGCTGTACCAGGAGGATCTGGTGGCAAATTTCTATAGGAAACCGGAATGACAAATTGTTAGGAAGGCGAACAAGTCAACGCAAGTCCTTCTCCTCCAGTCAATAACGCTACACAGCCACAGAATGATGATAGAGCCAAGCCTCTCCAAGTTGTTTGGGTGTATAAATCCCTTTTCCTATTAATGGGAGCAAAGTGTCTGACGGCTTTGAAAATCTGGGCTACCGTGCCTCTGGCTACAAGACTCCATTCCCTCGACTGCCAGGAAAATCCAGTGCAGAGACCCAAATGTGGGAGGGTCAGGAGCAAAGTGAGAGACAGGAGACTTGGGGGAAAATGTAGGCCTTGGAAGAAAGAAAACCTGTTCAGTTTATCTTATTTCTGGTATGGGAAGCTGGATACTTGGAGAAGAAACATAGGAGAAACACTCTTGTAAATTAATTTAGCTCAGGGTGAAACAAGGTTAGAGAGATGTTTAACATGACATTGCTTCTGTTATTCTCAGCTCTTCAAAATGCTTTCTGTAACTGGGATATTTCAAGTGAAGGCCTTTTATTTAAAAAATGAATGGTATTAAGCAATTAAAATGCTTACAGGCTTCAGTACTCTGGGCCTCATTTAACACTGGTCTTGACTGCAGTGTTGTTTTAGCAGCCTTGCAGAGACTGTGGAGAGAGAGAACAAATGTTCATTTTTCAAGCCTTTGCTCTGTTCTATTAAGCCACTGTTGATGTCCATCACTGAGCCGTAGGATCCAGCCTTCTTTCTATCTTAGAAGACAGCTAAATGGCTGCTTTGAATTTTCAGCATTTTCTTTTTCCTGAAGTTAGGAATACATTAGTGACCAGCACATGGGTAAGTACTTCAGCGTGTAGTGATGACCGCTCTCATCGTTTGAAAGCGAAAATCGGCACTCTGCTTTGTAAATGGTCCTTTGCTGTGCTAACTGCATAAAACATTAATCACCCTTAAGGAATTAAAAAAGAATAATCCTGATAAGTGCCATAACTACTGAAATTATTTGCATTTTCCCAAATTTGGTGGGGTTTTTGAAAAACATTTTCCCCTGTTAAGCCTTCAAAACATGCAGAAATTCCTATCTCTAGACAGAACAGGATTTCCCTGTCAGACTCCCAGAATCATGTATTTATGACATCTGCCAGACGTGATGTCTTTAGCACCAATTGCCCAAAACCAACCCTGCTCGTGAATCCAGGGGAGTATTTCATCCAGTTACCTTTCCCCTGCATCTCCTTGCCCCACAGCCTTGACAGCACCCCTGCCCTTTTCACCACCATCTCCCTGCATTGCTGGGCACTTTGGGAAGAGGTTTGGTGTCAGTGTGGGGTGCTGGCTGTCTTCCTCTCCCACAAAATCCAGCTGGAAAACAGGATCCTCAGCCCTGCTGAGAAATGCCATATTGCATGGGAAGGTTAAAAGAGGCTTGCTCCCTCCAACCAACTGTACTACAGGCTTTTTGGATAAAAACCAGTCACCCTGTGGAGCTATTTTGCAGAATCTTAATGGAAGAGACTGTATTGCAGTGAATACCATGCCTTCCCCAGAAAAAGAAGGGAAAGTCATCCTCGTTTCCATGGATACCATGTAATGGGAACCGAAAATGAAGCTGAAGCCGCACTTTCTGATATGGCTCACTGAGCCTCCCCATGTCCTCATGCACAGGGAAGGGACAAACATCCCCTGTAAGGTCCCATGCCACAGCCTCAGCCGTCCATGTTGAACCTCAGAAGACCACTGTGAAAATATCCACGTCTGTGACTGAGGAGGACTGGAAACTTTGTCATGGCATCTTCTCCTCTTGCGAACCACAAGGGCCAGAGACTGAGCACTGCAGGGCTCAGCTTTCTCTCCTCCAGATTAAATCTGGCCAAGTATGTGTTTTATGTATGACCTTGGCAAGCTGTTTGATCAAACTGATTTTTATTTCATCTACCCATAAATGTCTGAATTGTGTGGCATATTAAAAAACCCCTCACAATAAACATAAAACAAGAGATAAGAATTTGTGGGCATCACATAACTAGTGATATTCCCTCTGTTGCCAGTGACATAAATCTCCAGCCTTAAAGCTCTGCTGTCCATCATGGTGGAATGAGCTGTGGTGAATCACATCTCCCATTACATTGCGTTAGGAACGACCATGTGCTTTTGCTTTGTAACTCTGATGCTGCTGTTGGAGTGGGTGGGAGGAAAATCAGACTGGCCCTAAAGCAGTGATACGCTGGGCCCTGAGCTTTTCCTTCCCTCAGAGATGTGAAACTCAGGCTCCTTGCCCACTGGAAAAGAGCAGTGTTCAGTGTTCTCCTCTTCACACACCTTTGCACTTGCTCCATTGTGCTTCCCCAGCACGACCCACTGGTCAAGCCAGGGTTTCTGCTCCAAGCCTGGCAGCTCACCCTAGGGCTCTGCAGTCTCAGTGCTTCGGCCTGGGGTC
>JBCJKH010001724.1:9880-36998 GCA_039877255.1 Loriculus beryllinus
AGGAACATTGGAATGGAATAAGAGTTTTGCCCAGGCTTCTCCTGAATGTCTACAGCCATCAGTAATCTTCTGTTTGCTGGGATGTGTCACCAGACCAACTCTTCTTTCTGGCTCAGCCCTCTTGTAGGCTGAGCTGCTACTTCAGAATCTGTGGAGAGCTGGCTGCTTGCAGGCGCTGCATTTTGGTATGATTTGGACACAATAATTCAGTGGTGTCTAGTACTTTGTTATAAGCTGTAACAAACTGTAGTTGGCAAGGTTTCCTACAGCCAAAGAGATCTGGATGAGTTTCGGCATAATCAACATAAGCAGAGCGATCTGATTTATAGTGTTTTAAAATAAAGTTATCTTATGTTTCCTGACCCGAAAATAAATGTCTATTGACCTTTTATTTTATTTGCTTAGATTACTTTCTTCTTCATCTAGATTACAAAAGACAGGCCTAGGTGGCAGCCCTAGGTAGAAAGCAGTTGCTCTTAAGCAGCACTAGAGTATCATGTTCTATCTCCATCCAAACTGTGGTGAAAGCAGGTAACTTTTTATCTTTCCCAAGGCTTTCAGCTCAGCTGTGTTGCAATGATTCAGTTAGTCTATTGGCTCTTACTTAGTACTGCCTACCACGTTATTTGGGGTTATAAGCTCTTTAATTTCTCTTCTAGTTTTTCATCAGTCACGAGTTACAAATCCCTATACACTAGTGCTCTGGGAAAAATTAAACTATAACTTTTACTGAAACTCTAAACACTTTAATGTAAAATAAAAATATGCCCTTACTTCTTGGGCATTTCCTGGGTTATCTCCCATTTCAGCTCCGTAATATCTTTCAAAAGCTGCTTCTCAGTTCAGTGGTGGATATGAATTGGTTGAAACAATACCTATTTCACATGTATCAGTTGAAGGATAAATTGAACACACAACCAAAAGATGCCAGTAGTAGTATTGTTGTTGAGACCTTTTTTTTTATATATGATAGCCTCCATCAAAGTGTGTTGAAAGCTTAAAGCTATAAATGCGTATAGCATTTTTACACAGCAGGCAAAAAAAACCAAGGTCCTGTGCAAGCCTTTGTAAGCTTATGCCTGTGCAAATCAGCACAGGAGTTGTTTTGAATCTAAACTGAACTTGAATGAGCAGGGAAAATGTAGAAAATCAGCTACAGAGCTGACAATAGAGAGAACAACTGCCTGAGGAGAACCTAGAAAAAGTGCTACCTATCATTTTCAGAATGATAATTATTTCTGAGAAATTGATGGTGCATACAAAAAAGAACATTTCATCATTTAGGATATGTTACTTTGTATTACTGCATCATCTTTATACAGAAACAGAGTTTACAGCATCAACAAAATAATAGTTTATTACGATTGATACATTACAAGCATGGTGTAATTTGACTGCTTTTCAATAAAAGAGTTTCACAGCTGTCTGCTAACAATGATGTAACTCTTTCCTAGGTCTCCATTGGTAGAGATGGTATTTTGATGGCAAAACTCAAATAGAATAAAATGTCATGGACAGTAACTGTTGACTTTAATTACAATCCTGGAGTGTAATTACGATTCCCAAAAGCTAAATATTATAGGAAATTCAGTGGGGTTTTTTGTAACATTTTATTATTGCTATTTTCTTTCATTTGCCTTTTTATATGTTTGAGATACCTGTAGGTATAATTTTTTGTGAAACATCCCAGTAAAAACCTTGAAGATAAAAGGATACTGAGACTTTGGGGTAATTGCATCCTATCTCCTTGAACTGATTGATAGCAGCAATTATTTGAGTAATCAAGAGTGGTCATCCTTCATTCTTCCATCCAGGCATCTGATTTTTCTGGGTCAGCTGAAATCTGATATGGACACCCTCAGTGCAGTAGAAATTGCTGTGTGATGTGGTGGCATCCTCCTCTCTTCATCCTCTGGAGTATAGGACGTCCTACACCCCACCAGTGGGATGTGTGGGGATAAACCCATCCCCCAACACTCACACCTCGTTGCACCCAGTTTTTTCCCCTTGAACCTGGAGAAAAATCCTACTTTTCTGAGAAGGGAGGAATCATGGCTCACTTTCAACCCATCTTGTTGCTGTGTGAAATAGCAGCTATGCAGGTAGTGTAACTAGTAGACCCTGCTTTGGGAAGAAAGAAGTGCAGAGGTAGAACCAGGGCTGTTGCAACGCAGCAGAGTGCAGGGCTGTTTTTAAAAAGGCACAGGACTTGTGTTGCCCTTAAAATGAGACACTGGTAGCATGAGAATCCCACCATTTTGGTACTGTCTACATTTAAAAGCCTAATACTGTAGTGGGTCTATTGTTCATATTTACTGGGATAATATATAAACATTAAGAGGCGCTGCAATATGTCTGCAAAGACCTTTGCAGAGCAATAGTTTTTGTAACATGTAATACTGATTTTTTCATGCAACAGATATAACCAGCAAAATAAAGCAAAACATCAAAGAAAAGTCTCCGATTTACTCAAATGACTCATGAAAATTTCCATTTGTGTCTTGTTATGCAGGTGCCAAAAATGTCACAATACCATTAAGTATTGGACTAACAGTGACATTTTAGTCGAGTGCTGTTTTAGAGAGCATTTTGAGGAGGCAGGGAAGCAGTTACTTGCATGTATTATTATCTGCCAGTAATAATATACCACTTTTGAAAGAGGAATACTCATTGCCATAGAAGAAACCGAATGACAATTTTCAAAACCAGGCCACTAGCAAAGAAGGTCATGGAGAACTGGCCAGCTATTACCCATGTGCCTTTAAAAATACACTTCTCCAAGATAAATTGATGTAACAAAGTGTATAGCAACCATGAGTGCAGCTTTTCAGTTTTAAGTATTATCTCGTTAGTGTGACTTTATTTTTCTTTTATAACAGCTGCTTATGATGAGGCAGGAAATGAGGAGGAGAAAATTATATCAAAGGTGTATAGTTGAATCCTATCCAGAAGTAAATTTTAAAAAGGGAGGAAAATAGAGAGGAGGATGCTTCCCTCAGAGAAAGAAAGAAGGACCCAAACATGAAGGCAGCTGTACATAAAAAGGGAAGAATAGGGCAGGATGATGAGCAGTATCTACAACTGTGAAAACAAAGCTGAGATGACGCATCGAAGAACCAAATAATGGCAGTGAAGATGAGGATTATAAATTAGATATGGGGGAGAAAAAGAAAAGAACAAGGTATTTCTATAGAGTTGTTTTTATTCTTCATCGTGGTGATCTGTACAGCCTGCTCTGATGCCATATTTGCACTTACAGTTGATACGTGAGAAGCTTCCAAACACAGAGACATCTGCAGAAAGGCAGCACCTCCCCTTGCTGTAACTAGCAGCAGGAGTGCTGTTATATCCCTTCACACAGAATGAAGCTGATAACAAACCACTTGTGGATGTGGCTTAACTGTCATCTCATACATGTCTCCAAGACCCAGTGTATTTTATTGTTATCTGTAAGGAGTGTTATTAAAAGTCCTAGAGCTTTTTCCCTTACCTGGATTGAAATCTCAGCAAACTTAATTCTACTTCAGGCACAAAAACATTTCTCAAGACATAAACGATTGTGTTGCTCTCAGTCCTGTTTCTCATATGAGACAGATTTTTACGGACCAGCTGTAATAGTCCTACTGGATATTACACTTTTTATTACTCCATCACTTCTCTAAAGTAAAAAATATGCTCTATGTCATGCTTTTATTATTAAAGCAGAAAGTTCAATTATAGATTGTCAACATTAAGGATTGTTACTACTTACAATGTTGGGCAGATCATGAAGGAACATAGTTTGTATAGAAGTGAATCTATAGTCATGTAGTGTGCTGAAACATGATGATTGTATTTGATTGTTGACTAAAATGTGTAGTATTAGAGAAAAACCATTCAAAAAAACTTGAATGTTTTACCATATTTATAAAGGTCATACATATTATACAGAAATATTTATTTATTCTGTGAATCTATATAAAAATATCAACATTAAAGATAGTAAGCAAGAAAGGAAATCTGGTTCTAAAACTTTGCTGTACTGAATATTATTTTGTTTTGTTACCTTCCATAAATTCAGTTAAATTTAGGTATTTCCAAGTATAGGCTAATTAGCACTGCAGGTTGAATGCTGAATCAGAGAATCATAGAATATTTAGGGTTGGAAAGGACCTTAAGATCATCCAGTTCCAACCTCCCTGCCATAGGCAGGGACACCTCACACTAAACCATGCCACGCAGGGGTTTGTCCAACCTGGCATTGAACACCGCCAGGGATGGAGCATTCACAACCTCCCTGGGCAACCCATTCCAGTGCCTCACCACCCTTACAGTAAAGAATTTCCTTATATCCAATCTAAACTTCCCCTGTTTAAGTTTTAACCTGTTACCCGTTGTCCTATCACTACAGTCCCTAATGAAGAGTCCTTCTCTAGCATCCTTATAAGCCCCCTTCAGATACTGGAAGGCTGCTATGAGGTCTCCACACAGCCTTCTCTTCTTCAGGCTGAACTTTCTCAGCCTGTCTTCATACGGGGGATGCTCCAGCTCACAATCATCCTTGTGGCCCTCCTCTGGACTAGACTATTAAGCCATTAGGGTGGGAAGTCACTGTAAGACTAACTTAAAATTTCATGTGAATAAAGATTATAAGAGTCAATTTTATTTTTGCTAATCTTCTATAGTGACCCTGTGCTGTGAAATGTTACAATATTTACTGTCTTCACAGGCAAAATACTTCAAAACAAATTCCATATATAAAAGTTCTCCAAATACGAAGAGCTGTACACCTTTTCCATGAAAATTGTAAGTGATCTGATTACTTTTTTCATGTACAGTATCTTACATTGTTCATGTAAATCTCTGACATTTGTCCTTTTTTTAATGTATCTTTTTATTCTGTATATTTATCACTGTTTACTTATCTTCCATTTTTTTAGCCATCTTTGTCTTGCCACTTATTACTTCTCATACTAATGCAATAAGAGTGAACTAAAATCTTGCAACAACAGTGCATTTTTTAGTGGAAATTAATATCAATTTTATAACCATCTCAGGTCTACCAGCACCTGCCACTTTATTGCTGCTAGTCATTACATCCTGTTTGTGACAAGGACTCAGACATCTGTTTATGAACAGTTCCTTCAACTACATTTTTTACACTGGATGAAATAAAATAGTATCACATGAAAGAACTTCAGGAATTAAAAAATGGACTCCAGAGAATATGAGAGAAAAAGAAAGCAGATGTGTCTATGATCCTGCAAAATAGTCCATTTTTCCTCGTAAACAACTGTTTCTTTATATCTTTTAATAACAAATGTTGATGCTATTTAAATTATCAGTTAAAAAAAAAAAAAAAAAAAAAGAGAGAAAAGAGAAAAAAAAAAAGCCCACAAATCCATAGAGAGTGTGGTCTCATCTGTCAGCAAGCTTGACTTGCTTGCTCCTTGGAGTTTGTTCCTAACTTATGTTTGGGCTGTTAAATGGCAAGCATGCTGAACATCTGCAGACACTTATTGTCTTTGAAAATATGTAAGTAAGCAGCTACTGGTCAGTCCTGGTTGACAAGCTTCAGATGCAAAAATTATCTGGCACTTTGGGTTCCATGAACTTTTTGGTCTTAAATGGATCTGTACTTCTCTCCTTGCTCTGGCATTCACTTCCATATAATGTCTATACAACACTGAATCTTATTCCTCTGAAAGCCTCAGATAGCCACGAAATTACTGCTGCTTCTGCTGTTGGCCCAGAAGCACTGACATTCGTCTGATGTTTTTGCGAAGGCATTCCTACGAAGGGTATCACATTTTTCACAGTGTTCTTCAACCCAGGACATGCTGAGAATGATCTTTGGTCTGCTCAATCCCTCTGAGCCCTCTGGGTACACTCAGCAACATTTTGCAGCATCCAGACCCATGGACAGTTTTCTTGCGGACAGCCTTTCCTTTATCCTTTAACATGTTGTTATGGGAACAGTGAGGCATATATGATAACTCCTTACAGCAACAATCCATTGTTTTTAGGTCTACTAATCTAAAAGAAGGGTTGTTTGGGTTGATTTTTTTTGGCTGAAAAATAAAAAACATATTTATCAAGCACCAGCCACAGTTCTTTAGAACAATGTACATAAACAGATAATAACTTACATATATCTGTCAAAATATCTGTGTGAGAGACTTCAGCAAAGGAGAACTTCCTAAAATAATTATCTGTCTGAAAGCTCATTTTGCTCAGACAAATTGTGCCCTGGGTTTCTGTGCACATCTCTAACATGTCAGTTCAAAGTTTGGCTACATGGGAACTGACCAACAGCATCACTGTAAACAGCAAGTTCAGTCACACCTGAGCACAGAGAGGGTTCTAACACCATGTAAAAAAGACACATTTTGTAGCACCAAGAACATATATGTGCATGCAAGTGAAAGTTTTTCAGGCATCTTAGTTGGGTTTTTATTGGGGGGAAGGACAGGGAAATGCTGTATGGGACATACTCTGTAGCTAGATTAGAGAATGTTCTTGGTGAGGCTTTTGGCTGTGTTGATGTAGCTTGATAGAACTTGCAGCTAGAACCACACTTTCTTTACTTATTATGGTACAATCTGTCTATGATGTAGAGTCATGCTGACAGCTCTAAGGGAAACATTTTTATTTGTCTCGATTTTCTGTATTTTTAGTAATATAAACATTTTTTATATTCAAAAGACACACAGTAAGTTCTCTTACAGTGCATCCTACTCCACCCTATTCTGAGAACAGAAACAATACTGAACACTAACATAAAGAGCTTCTGTTTAAATAAATCAAAGAACTGTCTCAAAAAAGCCAAGAAAAATACAATTAAAACCAATTCAGTTTATAACAACAAACTAAGATTAACTAGCTAAGGGTGCGCCTTGAAATACTATTACTTTGTGTATACTTCACATCCTTGTAGTTAATTTGCATCAGTTTGTGGGTTTTTTGTTCTTGTGGTTGGGACATAAAATTAGCCATTCAAATTTGTTCTGGGATGAAACACGATTTAGAGAGCACCATTTAGCGCCAACTGTATTTTTTTTCCCTGCGTCAATAATGAAAGCTTCTTTTCCCACAGGGTATTTTGCTGTGTGATTGGGGCATATGTAGGAGACAACTGTTTAATTTGCAGCTGATACTGAAAGAACCAACCATTCCCGAATTTTAGAATGTAACAGGGAAAGAGTAAGCAAATTTACCAGGATTGCATGCAACAGCGCCTTGAAAAGTGATCACATCCAGAGCCGCAACTGTTAATGCTAATGACAAAGAATGAATGTTTGGTATTTTCTCCACATAACTCTTCTTCACAAGCATAGGAAAAAACATTCCTGCAAGTGAGCAAGAAAAGAATGGTGAAGGCAATGTCCTTACAGGACCTCACTGCTATGCTCCATTGGAATCCTGTATGCTACTACAGGATTGGGGTTTGCTTATGGGAATCCAAAAGATGCAGTAAAATCCCTTTCTGCAGAAGGCAAATATTTTTGCTTCAAGACTGTATTTTCTGTGGTCAGTTGCAAAGATTCATAGTGAATGATGATACCACATTCACATGGAAGAAGATGGAGCTGCTTCTTGTTAATTTCTAAGGCTTGAATTGGGGTCTTCATTCTGGGTTTGTGACCAATACTATTTTTACTCAACCTTCTATTCACAAAACTGGAAGTGGCCTGTATATGGGATTAGTATGTGCACAGGAAAATTAGAATATCTTGGGCATGTCAGTTACTAACCAGGAAAATGCATGACTTCACCATATGTCTGTGTCACCACACCATGAATGAAAAACTTTCTGCTTTATTAGAATTGGATTTGAAACTTGCTATATTGCACTGCTGCATCCACAATGGTTCTGTCACCAGTGATGAATTACCCTGCAAGATAAACATGAGAAAGAGACATACTGTGAACCAGAGCTGAATCTAACATGCAAACATTTTGCAATATTGATACACCTAAATGCTTCTGCAGCCCATCTCAAAAAGAGGAGACTGCAAACCCCTTCAAAGTCAGGTGATCCCATAAATCTTAGAGAAAAGTCTCAATTTTTGCAGCATTTTTCTGGGGGTGCTTTGTTCCATATTAAATATGAAGTGATACTGACAAGCATCTCAATCAAGTTCCCTTTCCACCCTTTGAAATCATTGGTTTTCAAGTCTGATATATAATTTGACCCTAAGTTTGGGCAAGAAAGAGTGAGCATTGCCATCTGAGTGTGCTTCAGGTTAGGATTTGTTTCTTAGTGACAGCTTCATTAAGAACCCTATTTCCTACACTAGCCTTTCTTCTTTGCCATTTTTCTGTTACTCATTTGTTTTTCCTTATTCATCTCCCTCAGCTTAACACTTGTAAGGCAAGAATATCACAGATATTCAGCAGATACACAGCAGATGTGTATACTGTGCAAAATGATGTGTAATATCTAATTTTTCACAAAAAATTAGAAAAACCTTCTCTAACAGCAGATTATTCTACATTTACCTACTACTGATTCTTTTTAAACATTTTTCTCTGAAGCAGCTGTTACTGTCCTCAGGATATTGTACTAGCCAGTCCATTATTCTGATTTGATATGGCAATTTTCATGTCCTTAATTGTGCTGATGACAGCACCCCTGAGCTGAAGACAGACTGCAGTTTTGTGAATTCTTTCCTGGGTATAGACCCGGTAGGGTGGTTGCAAACATGCTGTCTAACCTGCGGCAAATGCTGGAAAAAAGCTGTAGAGCAGCCCAATCCTGCTGATTTCCAGTTATTCTCCACCAGGGAAATGTTCACAAGGGGGATGTTGCAAATGAAGGCAAATTAGAAGAGACTAAGTTTCCCCTGGTTCCTGTGATAAGAGCCAGGACTGGAGCTATGGTGTAGGAGGCTGACAGCTAACAAAAAATCAAATTCACCCCCTCCCTAATCTGATAATGACCAAAGTTCAGAGGCAAAGAGGCTATAGCACAAAGTGCTTAATAACTATCAGACATAGCTGTTCAGGTGCCTACTCCCAGATTGCTTTCTATGCAATCGCCACATAATTTCCCATGCATACCTACTGGTGCATGCAATCAACACTAAGCTGAAATTGCCTTATTCTGAAACTGTAAGATATCTTCCTGCCGTTTGCAGTCTTTAGGAAATATTCTAGGTTGAATCAGGATATTTATCAGAGTGCTCCTGAAACTGCAGAGGTAAATCCAACCAGTTCTGCTTCTGTTAGAAAATCATCTGCTCATTTGTAGTAATTCTAGCCCATCTGGAGGCTTCTTTCTCTTGTAAATGTCTGAGAGACAAGTCTGAAGTCCTGTTGAGTCAAGAACAAAGAAACAAGTAAGCTAAGCCAGCTATAACTACCGTGGTAACCTATTTCCCCTGCTCTTACAAAAGAAATACGTATTTATGCTATTGCTTTATTTAATGGAGAAATCTCACACAGCAAAGTGGTAAAAGCCCAGGCTTATTAAGCATGACCCTTGTTCGGAACAGGCCTTATAAGGCTATAGCTTTCTCTCTGGAGAAAGGATGATGCCATCTACATGTAATAAGATATTAGAATTAAATAGAGATCCTGGTAAATCAGCTTTCAGCAAACTATTTCCATTGATAAGTTTGGTAACGGCAGCTTTCATGTTAGTAACACAAAAAATGCCTGAAAAAATATTATCACTTTTTCAGCAAAGCTCCTTGGAAAAAAACAATTTGATGAATGGACTAGCTTTTGCTCATAGGCTTTACAAATTGGGAGAGATACTGAAGACTACTCAGTATAAAGGCTTGTACAGGAAAAGAAACCATGAAAAATGAGACCTTAACAGCAGTGTCATTTATACTTTAGTTATATGCTGTTTCTCTTACAATTTATAGTCACACATGGAATTCACACAAGCAGATTTTTGGAAAAAACCTAGAATTTGACTGCATGCCAGTCAACAGATTCAGCTGCATAGATAGGGATAGGGACAGCAACACATTTTCTCACACAGTTAAAGAAGGTTTCAAAGCTAAGCAACATATTCACAATGATAGGACGATGGAAGCACTAGTAAGGAATTTGAAAGTCTGAGGTAAACTTTCGGAATAAGCTGAGGAAAAAAGAAAGGGTGCTGAAGAACAGAATATGGAATTGCTGTGGTGTCTTGGAAGGACCAGGCAGCTGACAGTGTCGTGGTTTAAGCCCAGGCCATAAATCAGAACCACGCAATCTATTCCCCCCACTCTTTCTTCCCCCCGCTCCCAGAGGGATACGATGGAGAATTGAAAGAATGTAACTCCCACAGGTTGAGATAAGAACAGTCCAGTAACTAAGGTATAACACAAAACTACTACTGCTATCACCAGTAATAATAATGATAAAGGAAATAACAAGGGAAGAGAATACAATACCACCCACCGACCCATACTGATACCTAGCCCCAGCCGAGCAGTGAACCAGTTCTTCCAGGTAGCCCTCAGTTACATCCTGGGCACGACGTGCTGTGTTATGGAATACCTCTTTGGCTAGTTTGGGTCAGGTGTCCTGTCTCTGCTTCCTCCTGGCTTCCCCTCCTCTTTGGCAGAGCATGAGACTCAGAAAGCCCTCAGTCAGGGTAAATATTACTGAGCAGCAACTAAAAACATTGGTGTCATCAGCACTGTTTGCAGGCTGAAAGTCAAAACCACAGCACTGCACCAGCTACTAAGAAGAAGAAAAATGACAGCGACTGCTGAAGTCAGGACAGAATGATGCACTTTCAAGAAGTTATTCCTGGGAGTGTCCCTGGTGAAAACTCTTCTTCCCCTCTAAATTTCATAGACTTGGCTTTGGAAATCCATGCTTCCCAAACAGAGGACTCCAGTCCTTGTTGGCCTCATAACGTCTCCCACAGTGTCTTTTACTTTCTTAAACCTGGGTACTACTCTATTGGCAGTGCTGAAAATCCTGTCAGGTTTCATGCTTCTGCAGGCCAGAAAATTAAGCTTAATACTTTCTGATGGTTCAGGTTCCAAATCTAGTTTGCCAGCTATTATTCCTAATCTTTTTGGCTTTCCTTTGCTTTCTGTTTCTTTTCTCCTTGTATCTTTCTGATTCTATCTTTATTGGAGCTGTCTGATTTCCTTTTCTTGCATCCATTTACTATTCTGATTTTCCCAGTGAGTCTGGCACAGTAAGGATCTTCAGACTGCATGTGATCTTAACAAAGCAGGGAGAAAATAGAAATGATGAAGGCAAATCTGACAGATTAAAGAGATCTTAGTACCAGGATAATAGGAAGTGCAAAGAAACAGTAAAAAATATTTAGATGATATACTAAAATTATACTGAGTGATGATGTTTGTTAGAAATTAATCTTAGAGCCAAGTCAGATGATAGCACCAAAATTGATCTTGCCCCAGTGGAAACTGTAATAGGCCACTTTCAACCCTGCCATAGAAAATTCATTGGAGGTTTGGTGGAAATCCATATCTGTCACAATTCTTTCAGCAGTTCTGGTAGTGGATTTACTCCCATCTCTTTTAGCAATTAAGCCGTTTTCAGGCCTAGATAAGGAGGATAAGCAGATCCCACAGCTGATGCAACAATGAGCGATTTTCAGGTACTTTCATATGTTGTGGAACAGTCCTCAGACAAAATTTCAAAATGATTATCAACCAAGTATTAAATATTTCCACCTATGTTATGACATATCCTATTGTAATCTATTACTGACATTAGTGTACCCTTTTCTTTAACCAAATATATAAAAAAATATAATGTCCTCTATAAATGATTCCAACAGCAGTTTGGTAAAGAACAGGTTACACTTAGTGTTTAGGTTTCAGTTATATTTTAAACAGATGTTCCCATTCCTATTTAAAATGCATTCTATTTCAGGCTATTGAAAACCATAATTTAAAACTTGCTTAGAATTAAATGAAGTATTTAACCCCACAGCACAAATGTGTTATGTTCTGCTAATTCCTTGGCTTATGTTATTCTGCCTGCTTTGGGTTGTTTGTTTTTTTTGTAATCTTTTTCAGGTTTTTTTTTCAGTGATAGCAAAGGAATTTGTCTAAACTGATGTCACTGTTATTATAGTTGTTGCCAATGCTTGCATTTGGAAAAGCTTTATCTTGTGTCTCTTTTACATATGTGTAATGACGTATCATGAACTGTCTCTGATATATGGATACACACCTGTGTTTCTTGCTGACAAATGACCTGCGCTTAAGACATTTCTTCTCTATCATAAGGGGACTGATTTAAAAACCTATAAAAAGCTCATAAACATTTTCACAGAAGTATTTCTGAGAAGCTGCTTTACTTTTATTTTCTGCCTCATGTGAGGCAGAGGCTTAGGTTTCCTTTGCTATCTTTTACTTGTGATCTGTCATTGATATTATACTGTGAATTAGGATGCTGGTCATATATCACCTGTCAGAATGCAGTATGTTAATAAAAGAAGCGAAAGACAAGTTTGCCATTCAGGGAGCAGTTTCTCTGAATCAGAGACTTGCTGTTAATTCACAAAGGTGGTGAATTCTGAAGGCAAGTTTTATGCCAATATGTATGGAGAAAATGTAGGTGATCTGGACATGTTACAAATGCAGACAAATTGCTGCCTGGATAGTACATAAATAAAATAAGAGGATCACTAATTATTTAACTGATGGAAGAGACTTTGATCCATGCAAAAAAGAAAAATACAAAGAATCAAACCTTCAGCTACAACGAAATGTCTTTACTGATGTTGTCTGAAAGGGTTTCCTATGCATAATGTGAAGAAAGAAGCTATTTCAGAGAGGTTTCAGCTTCATTCTTAAGATTTCATATTGCCATTTCACATTTGGCACTGGACCACTTTTGGAATAGCCAGTCACCATGAGAATGCTGTAAATTTTATGGCAGTCCTGGTTTTCCTATTTACCAGGATAAAGTGTAGGGTTTTATTCAGATGTATTGCCATGTCTAGTAAGGAAGCAGTGATGAATATTTGCAAGTAAGGCATTCAAAGGCTTCTCGTCTCAGCTGATGTTTGAACAACATAGTTCCACAATGTTTTGCCACAGGTTAGAAAAGAAGGCGCAATGACTGCTCTGCCAGTAAAAAAGGTATTGGTTACCTGGCAGTTACTCTGGACTAGATAATATCATGGGAGTGATGGAGATTAGTGAAGAGCCAGATGAAGAGAGGTTCAGGGGGCTTGAATTCCTTACTCTTTGCTTTTTAGGGAAAAAGGAGACACAGGGTGTTTTTATGCCTTTGAGTAATAAATTTTGTACCTACAGTGCTTATGGACAATTATTAGTATACAGGTGAGAAGATTCTTGGGATATATGTATGTGAGCTTAATTTGAATAGGGAAGTAAACACATGCAGAGGTGGACCAGCAATGTCTTTTGGATCCAATGGCTGTTTCTGATACCCTAAATATACCATTGCTGTTGCAGAAATACAGAGGAATCGTTAAGGTTAATTGGTTCAGAGACTGAACAAAAAGTTTCTGCTTGAAATGTGAGGTTTTGGATCAGCTATGTGGATAGCCAGATTGTGAATTCTTAAATTTTAATTACTCTTGCTCCTATGGAGTTCGTAGAAAACCTAATCCCAAATTCTTTATGCACCAAAACATCTAATAACTTCTGTACAAGTAGTTGTGCAGAGAATGCACAATCAAACTTGTAATGATTATATGCTGTTAGATCTTGCTACTGTTTTCTGTGCTATGAACTGACTGTTGATTATATTTAACCTGGAAAAATCATGTGGCTGAATTGATTAGCTCTGGATTTTTCTGGACCTCTAAATTGCTTTTTTTTTTTATTTCTGTCTGCTCAAATACTACAATTCAAATCAGGGTTTCTTTGGGATGCCATTTTTCAAGGACCAAGTTAATAAGGCATGCTAGGAAAAAAGAAGACTAAATATTTTAGTAATCATACAATTCTGTCTTAAAATCTCTTCTCTAAACCATTGTTTACATTAATATTTTAAGTATTCTCTGCACCATCAAAATGTCTAAAACTGAAAACTTTCCTGAATTTAGAGTTATGAATTCCTGTTTATGTGACTGCTTTTGTACTTGCGCTATCACTGTTCTTCCTTGGATTGCTTTTTTTGAGCACTTTTTGTCATGTACAGAGAAATTCTATGCATTTTATAAGAATAAAGGAGATACTACAGATAACACACATAATGGTGAGCTGGAGTCAGTGAGCTGTTAGACTGTGCATTGACATCCTGCATAAGGGCTGTTACATGCTTTGGCTGGCCAGGTCATCAGCCAGATGATCAGAGGGGTCCGTGCCTACTGCTCCTTGAAATAGCTTTGTTGAGTCACCATCTACAATTCCTTGATGTTCTTCTTTAGGATTTGTTGCCTTTTCACATCACTTCTTTACCTCTTCAGCTCTTGGGTTTGTCATAGTGCTTATGGGACCAGTGGCTCCCTCCACCCCAGCCAAAAAACAGGGCTGCTGTGGGGCATCTGGAATAGGCCCAGCCACATGCATCAGGTACCTCCACAGGTCTTTCTCACAGTTTAGAAGCCTCCTCAGGGGTCAGACCAAGGCATAGTGGGATTGCAACAGAGTGGACTTTGGGACTCAGAGCTGAACACCTAGGAAAGGGAGAGATCTGGTTCATTGGCGGGTGACAGTTCTGATCTTCCTGCTCATCACCTGCTCTCAAAACTTGCTTGTGATAATATTACAGAAATTTGAATCAATTTAGGTGGCAACAGCTAGAAAAAAAGAAGTATGATGTGCAGACATACTCTATGGCAATGTTTACCCATGCTGATATGTCTGTCATCTAGATTGGAAAGAATAGACTAGCAAACCCCTTTCAGCCTTCCACCCACTGGAAACATGGATCGGTGGGGAGGAGATTGCTGCATGCAGGTGATGTCCTGACCTGAAGGGAAGATACATCTGGAGCTGGATAGTGGAGGGCATGCCTGATACCCACATGCTGCAGGCCCCTGGCCATCTAAGTTAGAACACACTTGTTGCTCCAGCGTGCAAGCTTGCAAGTAACTACAGGTGGGTTTTTTGCTTTTGTACATTGAATATTTTAGAAGTGGATTTGCAGATTAATGTACAGCAGCTTCTGTTTCCTATCTCTCTTCTCCTCCATATTTGTATGACAAGATCTTTAGCATTTCTTAGTTATGCTTTACCATTTTTCCTTTCTTTCTTTGTCAGGATCACTCTTATTTTAGGCAAAACTATAACTCAGCCAGACTCTAGCTGTTGTGATGAATTTTTCCATGCCAATTTCTGCCTTCAGCTGAATCTTTGCATTGTAACATTTCAAGCTTTTCTGAGAATAATGCTAGGGGAAATAGTTTGATTTGTCCATATGATGCAGAAGCTTTTCTTTGAAATACACAAATCTCTATTCTTTGGATGATATGAATAGATGAGTAAGAAACAGAAAGACTGCAAAAATATGAGATATGTGTCTTTTGCTTCCCATAAAAATCTGCTGGACCAAAGAGACCTAAATTTTGGAAAATGGAGTCTGGGGAGGGTGTATTGGGCTGTCAGGAAAATGGCCAAGGAATGTGTGTGTGTGTGAAGCTGGACCAAAGAAAGAGAAAGGCCAATGTGACAGATCTGAGAGAGACCTGGAACTAACACAGCTGGGATTGCTCAAGTGAGTATTCGGAGACAGGCAGCTTGGAGAAGCAGGGTATTTAAGCAAGGATCCTCAGATAGACAGGAACAGCCTAAGGAGTCGAGAGATGCACTATGGGCCTGGGATCATGGCAGCTGAGATTCAACACAAGTGCTGTCTCATGGGGTTTCACTGTGTGATCACTCATTACTTTTCCATAGCATTACAGTGTCGTTCACTCTGCACAAGGTATCTTTCCATTAAATTCTATTTGGTAGACTCTTGTTTGCAGGATGCTAAACTTCCCACTTTATTTGTGTATTTATTTTGCATAAGCTGGAAACAGTCACAAGTGCCACTCAAACCATGCAGAATCTTGCAATCCAAATGTTCTTCAGTTAAAACAAGTTAATGCAACAGTGAAAACAAACTGTGCCTCCTGATGTCATCCAGAGCCTGAGGTAAATTAGAACTGGTGTTCAAATGAAGGTGGGGCTAGGAATCAATCTAAAGCAATTGTAAGATGCTAATTAGACTTATGAACAAGAAGAGAAAGAGGATTTTTTCTTTTCTTTTTATAGTTCCTCTCCTGCTTCTTTTGCCTTCTCAGGTTTGTTTTCCTCTTTTCTATTTTACTCTTTTGCTTTCTGTCCTGCTGTTTAAATATAGAGACTGATTTAACTAGCTAAGATTTCATCTTTCGTAACCGTACTGTGACCCATGACCAGAAGGGCAGCCAACAGCACTGCCTTAAAGATCCTGACTGACATCTGACAGGTCTTGAAGGGGCTGATAAGGCTGTGTGATGTGTTTGCCTTTCTTTAGCAGTGAGTCTGCAGCTCCAACTGAAAACATTTTTTTCCCTTTTCTTTCCTCTTCAGTGTGTGTTTTTGTTGTCCTTCCTTCCAGAAATAACAGAATTCTTTTTTTTTTTTTTTTTTGCTAATGAGGGTTACTATTTCTGTAAATTGATCAAGCAGAAAATTTTCTTTGNNNAAACTCTTTCCAGTAAAAATAAGAAAATAAGAGATACTATTAAAAAGAAAACCCTTGGTAAGCAAGTACTCTAAGGCCTCTCTCTGTATTCATGTTCAAGGCAAGGTTGGATGGGGCTTTGAGCAGTCTGGTCTAGTGGAAGATGTCCCTGCCCATGGCAGGGATTGCTGGAACTGAATGATCTTTAAGGTCCTTTCCAGCACAAACCATTCTTTGATTCTGTGATTCTATGGTTCTTGAACATTATTCAACAATCTAATGCTATACTGTCATATGGTCATTTTACACTATTGATCTTTTAGGCCCATTTAGGCATTCAAAATTAGAAAACTTAGGAAAAGAAAGAATAGCAGTTAGTTAAATTAATTGAATGGTGCTCTGAAAATCTGAATTTCTGCTCCCAGCTTTGTCAATGAACACTTATGAGTAGTCAAGAGATTAAAACCGCTCTTTTCATGTATTCTCTAGTCTTTTGTTTCTAGATGTTTGACTCTATCTCAAGGATTTCTCTACACAAGTGCTCAGTGTCTCCAGGGCAATTGAAAATAATGTGAACTACAGTTTGAACATTTAAACATACTATATAATATTAAATTGTTTTGAAAAATCATGACCTAGTTCATGGGTTGGATTCTGTTCTTCCATTTTACGTTTTCTTATTTGTAGGAATGAAGCTAAAATTATTTCCTTTATCCCAGATTCATTCATACTGATAATGAGTGGTAACAATGACAGTGATTATTCAGACCCAATAGTAATTTTGTGCTGCAGATGAAATGGATCAGTGGGCTCTGGGACACCTCCTCTGAGAAAAAGACACCTTTTTTTTTTCTCAGAGGATGTGTCTATATTTCAATAGCAGTCACCAGCATCACCCTTCTTGATCATTCTGGCAGGCAAATGACACAAACTAAATTAGACTAGAGTAGGTCTTTTATCTTCTATATTTGCAGATTCCCAAATATTTTCCAGCAGAAGCACAGATATGTGAACTGAATCAAAGCCTTCTGACAGGAGGAACTTTCTCTTCGCTTACCTTTATGGACTTATTAAAAATTGTTCACAGTCTGGTAGAGGTCTCTGGGCCACAGGTTAAAACCAACTTTAAAGACATTAAACTTTCTGACTCAGCTGTCTACAGACATAAATTTTTCACTGCTGTTATCTGCATTGTACAGGTTCTGGAGATAAAAAGATTTCTATGTACAGATATTTCTCCTGGGCATTAAGTCTGCTTAAATATCTCCATGTTTAAACTGCATTTTCATTGAATCATAGAATGGTTTGTGTTGGAAGGGACTCTAAAGATCATCCAGTTCCAACCCTCCTGTCACAGGCAGGGACAACTTCCACTAGACCAGGTTGCATAAAGCCCCGTCCAGCCTGGCCTTGAATGCTTCCAGAGATGGTGCATTCACAACTCTCAGCAACCTGTTCCAGTGTTTCAACACTGGAACTTCTTCCTAATATCTACCCTAAATGTTGACGGCTTGGCTTCACGAGCAAAGATTTGGGAAGGGATTCACCCATGCTTACATGCATGGTTACCAAGGGCAAGTGGGATAGGCAAATCTGTTTGGAAAAAAGTCTGCTTAGGCAATCAGGAAGTTTCCGACCAGGACTGTCACCTCCTGAGGCAATCTTGAGAGACCAAAATTCGTGATCAGCCTTGTCTTATCATTACATAGTGGTCCCATAAAGGCCATCTTTTGTTATTAGAAGGCTGCAATAATGTCTCCCTGGATCCTTCTTCTGTCCAGACTGAACAAGCCCAATTCTCTCAGTCTGTCTCCACAGGAGAGGTGCTCCAAACCCTCAGAGCATCTCTGTGGCCTCTTCTGGACTTGTTCCAACAGGTTCACATCCCTCTTGTGCTGGGTCCTCAGACCTAAACACAGTACTGCAGGTGTGGTCTCAAGAGTGAGTAGAGGGGGAGAATCACTTCCCTTGACCTGCTATGTTCCTTTTGATGCAGCCCAACATATGTTTGGATTTCTGGGCTATATGTGCACATTTCTGGGTCATGTTGAACTTTTCATTAATCAACATCCCCAAATCTTTCTCCTCTTTTCAGTAAGATGAATTACCTTTATGTTCATTTAGTGCATCTTGTTCTCTTATTAGAAAGAGAAGCATCTAAAATGAGTGGTGTGAATTATACACAGGATACAAAATCAAATATAGCTTGATATATATATTTATATATATATAATATATATACAGTGGAGAAGTATTCATTCAAATATGGCCTTTAATGACCATCCAGCTGACTGCCCATATCAAAAGACCGACTGCTAGGAAGAGATACTGGTACTGTATTAGCTAAATGGCAATCCCATTTGGCCAGAAATTGCAAACCTACCTGGAAACCACAAATATGCTTTAAATAATGCTGGAAGGGAAATAAAGAGAAATGAAAAAGCTATTTGTGCTACTAATTTGAGAAAGGATTAAAAGGCTAGTTATACAGCTCTGTTTTGCAGTCTCATTTTAAATTATTCATTGTGCTGGGCATGCAGAAAGAATGACAAAGCACAGGGGATATGGCTTAATTAGCCTAAAACTTTATTAACTTCATTCATCTGGGAGCTATCTGGCAGTGAGTTGTGCGGTATGGGTTATCATGCCCATTTCAGTCTTTACAACCTATTTAAAGTGGGATATCTTCAGCCTCTTTTCCATTTGCACCCACTGGTACTGACTTATTGCAGTTGCAAGCAAGTTTTGTGGCCTCTTAGTCCACACATTTTATACTTGTCAATATCTCCCCCCGCCCCCCCCACTATCTGCTGCAACCTTCAAAATTCAGTTACAGACTCTTTTTTATCTGCAGTGGGGAAAGTTATTGGGCATGAACCTCTTACAAGGTCTCAGCCTCACAAGGTAACAAAAAGGAGTGCACTGGACTGTCCTCAGATGCCAGACTGTAGAAATGGCATGGACAGTCTCCCCTGCCTCAGCTGGGACCATTTACCTGTATCCAGTACCTTAGTCACACTTCCACACATATCCTTATAATAACCCCAGGTCTCTGAGGAGGGTTCAGGTAATAATGATATTCACTCTGCTCAGTTCTCATTCCTAAAGGTGGGGAGAGTGGACTGGTTCATATATGCCATGTGCATACTTGTTTCTTTGTTGTATACAGCAGCTTTGCCTCATTTCTAAACCAAACTGCACAAACAGTACTGCAAGACTCTCTAGAACTAGAATTATCCATAAGGAATGAGATGCCCATTTTCAGCCTCTTTCAGCTAAATATAATTCCTGAATGCCTCCGCTAGCATAAAATCTTTAATGGAAACATCTTGTAGTATTCTGTTTACCTTCCCTGTTTTATATTTGATATCTCAAAGTCAAAAGACCACTCCACTCTGGCACTTTAAGTCTTCAGAACTTTGCATGTCCAATCCTTGCAAGACGGTTACCTTTTCTCTGTTGTAAACAGTCCATGCATGCCACCTGGACTGTAGTTGAGTGCACTGAAAACACATTGTTATTCTGGCATATCTAAACTAACCAGGGACAACAGATGTTCTTTAAACAACACTAGGAAAATTCTTCTGACATCACTAATTAACTGGTAATTTAAAATGGCTGTTTTCCATTTCCATTTTAACTGTGCTCATATTTCTGATTGAGCTTTTGCTTCACTTGAGATTTTCATCTAGAGCAAGTAATTTAAAGGATCTGCTTAGCTTAACATCCTTTTACAAGTTTTACCCTGAAGTTCTGACACAGAATTTTGAAGATTTTCTATAGCATAAAACAAAGCTCCTTTGAGTAGTCAGTGCTGACTTGAAGGAGGGCTAAGAATATTTATATTCATGGGGGAGATGGAAAGCACTCAAAATGCAGGGAACCTAAAAACACCAGGCATCCCAGAAACCTTTTGAGTTTTATTCTTAGATAATAGGTCTCAGATTTTCCTTTAACTCATTGAGCTGAAACTCACAGACAGACCTGTTAAATATGAAGAAATATAAACCTCACTTTCTGCCAACTATCAGGAAGCTTACCTAGGTTGTTTAAATTTCCTCATTAGTGTTCATACATTGGCAGATATTTTCTATGTATATGTTATGTTGAGCATAGAATGGAACACTTGAAGTACTTGATGCTTTGTGTTTGAACTCCATGTTTTTTGCTTAACTAGGATGGGTTTTCCATTAACATTAAGAATGTTAGAGTGCTTGCAAGAAAATAAAAGAAAACTGAAAAAAAAGCCTTCTTACATCACATTCTATGAATTGATAGATTTTTACTATGTAGAATAGAGCAGAACAAAATAGAGCAGAATAGAATAGAGCAGAACAAAATAGAGCAGAATAGAATACAGCAGAGCAGAACAGAATAGAATCATTTCATTGGAAGGGACCTATAAAGATCTTTTAGTCCAACTGCAGGGCCAATTCAGAGCTGACCAAAATTTAAAGCATATTGTTAAAGGCATTATCCAAATGCCTCTTAAACACTGACAAGCTTGGGACATCAACCAGTTCTCTAGGAAGCCTGCTCCAGTATTTGACCAGCCTCTTGGTAAAGAAATGATACCTAATGTTCAGCCTAAATCTCCCATGGTGCAACTGTGAACCATTCGGACGTGTCATATCGCTAGATATCAAGGAAAAGAGATCAGCATCTCCCTTCATTTCCCCTCTCCATGAAGCTGTAGAGAGCAATGGAGTTGACCCTCAGCCTTCTTTCCTCTAAACTAGACAAGTCCGGAGCCCGTAGCTGCTCTTCATAGGAGAGTCTTTCCAGCCCTTTCTTCATCTTCATTGCCCTCCTCTGAATGCATTCAAGGACCTTCACATCCTTTTTAAATCATGGTGCCCAGAATTGTGCACAGTGCTCAACATAAGGCCACACCAACACTGAATACAGTGGAACAATCACACCCTTTGACCTGCTGGTTATCCTGTATTTGACGCACCTCAGGGTTCAGTTTGCCCTCTTGGCTGCCAGGACACACTGCTGACTCACACTGACCTTGCTGATGATCAGGACCCTTAGATCCCTTTCTGCAGGGCTTCTCTCCAGCCACTCCTCTCACAGTTCATACTTCTGCTGAACATTACTCAGTCCTGGGTGTAGAATCCAGCATTTGGGTTTGTTAAATTTCATCCCATTAATCTTGCCCAGTGCTTCAATCTACCTAGATCACTCTGCAAGGCCTCCTATCCCTCAAGAAAGTGAAAAGCACCTCACAGTTTGATATCATCAGGGACATGAAAGAAAAAATCTAGACAAGGAAGTATCTGACAGGTAGAATTTGAAGGAAAATACGTTAATTGTCTCTGTGATAGGACATTAAAAAGTAGGTATAGATGGCTTTCGGCATTTTTTCCAGGCTGTGAGAATATTAGCAATACAAAGTTTTTGAAGTTGTTAGGGTAATTGCAGGTAACGTCTTAACATTGGAGATTTCTTTGAACATCTTGGTTCTAACCACATCAAAAACCACGTGTATCACATACAATATTACTTCTCAGTAGACTCTTATAAAGGACTCTTAAATGTCAAAAGGCAAAAGAAGGCACTGTCTCTATATGATGCTTTATACAAGTCAGCTTCTAACAAATGAATATGTCAATGAGATGTTTAGAGAATTTGGGTGATTTTAGACATTTTCTGTCTATGGTATAAACAGAATCAACCATCAATGATGCATAGGTAGGGGGAGAAACATTTTATCAGCTAGCAAGCCTTAAGCATTTGCCTTTAGGCATTTCAGTAAAGCAAAACTCTGTTTATGTAGCCTTTGTGTAGCCTTTTTGAAAACTAGGTTTGACTTACAGCTCACATAGACAACAAATCTATCAAATCTAGTCTCAAAATGTATACGTTCTTAGTTTCAAAAGGTTATGTGATATTATTGAAATTCCCAAACCACCACTTGGCTGCATAATACAGATGAGGCATCATTGGTAGTCTCTTTGTCTAGGGTAGCAATGTCCACTGAAAGTCCTTTTCATGAAATCCTCAGTGTATAGCAACAAGAAAAACACCAAATACTTAAATAGGTTAGGCAGAAATATTTTGATATAGACTGACAGACACACCCAAGAAGATATCTTACTTCAAGCACTGGAAGGAAAGAAAGGGTAAAATAAAAAGGAAGATTTGGCAATTAGTATTCATGAGTAGAATTGTGTAAATAACAGATCTTCTGGTTCAGTGGCCTTTTAGAAATGTATATACATAAAGTTTCTTGGGGTCTACTGAGCATAGTCAATCCTTATTTTCTTTTCAAAATGCATTCATATCTTTCTGTTTGTCAAAACTGAAATGAGATATTTTAATTTTTTCACTTCTAATCCCTCTATTTTCTGCATGATAGTATTAATTAAATAATATCAATAACCATTTTACTGCTCAATCCAATATTTTCAGTTTGTTTTTTTCTTCAAAGTACACTTTGAACAGCTCTGATTATGAACATTGTGTGCATAGGCCAAGAATGAATATTTAAACCAGTGTTTTTATAAGGAAAGAAAAAAAAGTACCAAAACCTACAGATCTTTAAACAGTAAACCATATACATTCAAACCGTATTCATGCTGAAACATGGACCAGATTTAATGTATTCTCCAGTGTGTGTTAAAGTTCATAAGCTAGGACAGAGTCAACAGGACTTCCCAATGAATTTATGGTGCTTGGCCTTGGAAAGATGCAGGCATAGTCTACTAGGAATTATAGGGAAGAAAATATTTCATAATAGTTGTTTGTATATGGACTGTAAGGAAACAGCATGCACACACACATACAAAGATTTTGTAAATGGTTGCTTCAAAATGAGTTCTTTTTAGCATGGAATACCCAATATCTTTAGTAACAATAAAGAATGTTTATATTGGCTAGCACTAATGTGTAAATTTGTAGCATCAGCAGAATTTTAGCATATATCAGCTTTACTTCAATAAAAAGTCAACACCAGCTGTCGCATCTATCAAGATATTATTAAATGATGGCCTACTAGGTTAATAATACCTTGGACAGAAATTCTGGGCCATAGAAAAGGCAAACTAGTATAGCTACTCACATCATAAAGCATATAGAATCTGTTATCTGCAGCAAGTACGTTTGAAATTATTAACTGAAAAAATCACGTGTGATGGAAGTCATTATGGCAAAAATTTAGGGTACTTGAAGCTAAGATACCTCAGTCTGAAATTGCCTAAAATATCTGAGAGCTGGAGATGCATAAAGTGAACAAAACCCTCTGAAAAGCTATTTTGGACTGACACAAAGCAAACATTTTTTGATAGTTCCAGTGAGTGGTGCTTCGGGGCACTGGGGTATTTTAGGGTTAATAACACTGCATGCAGAGCCCTGAAAGAAACTCCCTTTAGGTATTTTGTGGAACAGGAAACATTTCCCCCAACTTTCATTAACAGTGAACGGAGTCTTGGGAGACATGGTTTAGTGTGTGATGTCCCTACCCATAGTAGGGGCATTGGAACTTGATGATCTTAAGGTCCTTTCCAACCCTAACTGTGCTATGATTCTATGATTCTATTGTAGCTCATGAAAAGTGCATCAGATTCGTTGAATTTATTAATCTGTAATTCTGTGTCATCACAGTGACAGACATTAGCAAAAAACAGATCATCACTGTAGTTGTAGCTCTTAATTGGACATTCAGATTCCTTTCTGGCTAACTTAATTTTACCTGTAATAGATAAAATTATATAGATAATTATACAGCTATCTTTTGATAGTTGTATAACTAGCACTTAGAAAGACTAGTGGTTATATTTTATTTCATATATCTACACAAGATTTAGAACTGTGGTAGATTTACAGAAGGACTAAAGCTCTTATTCTTTCCAAATTTCACTAAATTATTGTCCTTTTTGGCTCTGTTGGTATCAATGCCTTAGCCTCACTATGTGGCTTATTTATGTCTCCTACACTTCACACTCATGATAAGAAGAATTAAAAAATCCAGAAAAGGAATAGGAATCCGCAAAGCTTTCAATGGCTAAAAGTCTTCGCATTGCAATTGGTTATTCAGGTGGCACCTAAACTTATGTACGGGTGTGGCAAATCATAGAATGGTTTGGATTGGAAGGGACCTTAAAGATTATGGGCAGGAACACCTTCCACTACACCAGATTGCTCAAGGCCCTGTCCGGCCTCACCTTGAACACTTCCAGCCACTGCTTCTCTGAGCAACCTGTTCTTGTGCCTTGCCACCTTCATAATGAAGAATTTTTTCTTAATGTCTAATCTGAATCTGAATCTACCCGCTTTTGGTTTAAAGCCATTCCCATTTGTTCTGTTACTACATGTACTTGTAAAAACTCGCTTCTCAGAATTCTTGTTGGCCCCTGTATGTACTGGAAGGTTGCTCTAAGGTCTCCCTGGAGACTTCTCCAGGCTGAAAAAGGTAGAATTCTAGCATCCTTTAAAAAATGGTGGTGGAGGTAGATGCATTATGGAAGGAGACTCAGAGCTTGTGAGTGAGTTATTAGAAGTTATTCTTTGTTCAGTGTTAAAGTGTCTTTCAAAGGAGGTAGTGGGGACACTTTTCCTGACATGATACATTATCAGTTCCTCCATTAGTATACACTGTCAGTTCATTCATCTGTATTAATTTGTTCCTATGCTTTTAACTGTACTAATATTTACTTAGGTCTTTTATCTTCCCAGTTCTCTTTACTGGATTATGTGCTCAGTTTCACCATCAGTGATTTCAGTGTAGCCCAAAGAGTAAATGTGTTCCTAGCTTTAAACATTATTATTTTTGTATGTGATTGTATTTCACTTTTTATTTATTGGCAGACTGAATCCTGTGCATATCCCCTTTCTGATTAGTACAGAATAAATGCGAAGAATAAGTGACAGCCATTGACTTTGCCTATTGAAACAGTGACAAAGGGTAGGACATGGGGATGGATAAAGAGCTGTTTGAAATTAGACACTGTGCATGTGAAAATGAAGATGTGTCAGCTAGGGAATGGATCAGGGTCAGGTCTCAGACCTCTGCTACCTTTAATGGGACCAACTTGCCTGTGAGAGGAAACTGGAAGAATATTAAGTGGAGCATGGAACAAATACAAGGCTTTGGAGAACTGTTTCGAAAAATGAGTGCTCTCTGTTAAATGAAAGTATGCCTCAGTTGCATCGCACTGCTATGTCCAGCAGGCTCAAAGCAACACAATTACAGCAGGAGTAGTATTGTACTAGGGACAGATGATAAATGAAATATTTATTTCACAACCAGCAGAATGCCACAAAAGGGGCATACAATATTTCCATGGGACTAGATGCTCATTTGCTGGTATTGCTCCATTGAAGTCAAGGTGATTTATGCCAGCTGTAGCTCTAGCCAGGTGTATTTATAACAGGGAGGCACAAATAACAAGTCAGGCTCAGAGTGCTTGGTAGGACTTGGCTTCCTGAAACAGAATGATGGCTACACAGGCATTACAGTTTATCTGTTCTTTCAACTTATGGCAGTAGTCATTTCCAGATAATTCCTGATCTATCTTTAGCCTTTCTTAGTAAGTCTTCTTCTTGCTTCCTGGAGTCCTGTCTCAGCCTGATGAACCAACTGAAGAACCATTTTCCTGCAGAAGCATAAAGACAACTGCTAACCTGTCCACTGCAAGCTCTTCTGCATCTTGCCCATCTTTTCCTTTAGCCCCACATAAGTATTCGTTGCAGTGGGCTCTTTCTTTTGGGGATCCTTCATACCTGCCAGAATATGCCACCAAAAGGAGAGCGATCAGTGTTGAAACATCAGTTATGTATCCTGCATGGATCAATAGCTGCTAGTATTATAGGATGGATCACTTTTGTCAGCATGCCTAGAAAGAGATTAATCTTGGGAATAAATCATTCTTGCAGTTTTAGTAAGATGCCACTATGAATGGAAGCAGAATGCTAACAGAACATCCCACAATTCATCGCTGCACCACCAGGATGGAGCACCGTGGGATATTCCTCAGAAAGATGCATGCTTGTACTGCAAAAATTCCATGCTATCTGAGTGCCAATGGTTTGGATGAAGTAAGGAACACCTAATAATTCATGCTGGAATAGCCAAACAAAACCTATGTGGCAAATCAAACCCTTTACTCTATCCTCAACCTTTTTACTATTGCAGTGCTACTGTTTACATTTTGAAGACCAGTGAGGGCACTGCTGTTGTTCCTGTTGGTCTCCAGTTTGGATAACTTTCATCTGCAGCTCCCAGACAGCTGTGTGTGGTGTTTCATGTTTGCAGTAGATGGCTTAGCTGATGCAGCCTAGGCTGCCTGCCAGTCTGCTTTGGTCACTTTTGGTATTGATTGACCTAAACAACAAGAGAGATAACATTCTTATTCTTTTGCTTATTTTTTTTTTTTTTTTTTAGTGGAGAACACATTCCGAGTCTAAACTTGTCTAAATACAACAGAGAGTAAGATTCCAGAGGAATATATGTCTTTGAAATATTTCTATTAAATTGCCCCCAATAGAATTTTGGACAATCACTTTGATGTATCTTAATTTTTTGCAGTCTTATAAGTGACCCTGACTCATATTGTACACTTGCATGCAATTT
>JBCJKH010001737.1:0-11879 GCA_039877255.1 Loriculus beryllinus
CTTCTTCCCGGCTTCCTCTCCTCCCTGGCAGAGCATGAGACTCACAAAGTCCTTGGTCAGACTAAATATTACTGAGCAAGAATTAAAATCATCAATGTTATCAGTGCTGCTCTCAAGCTAAAAGTCAAAAACACAGCACTGCACCAGATACTAAGAAGGAGAAAAATGACTGCTGCTGCTGAACCCAGGACACGCACCAATGTTTTAGTTCTTGCTAAGTAATGCTTACCGCAATCAAGGACTTTTCAGTGTTTCATGGTCTGCCAGTGAGGATTGGCACAAGAATCTGGGACGAAGCAGACAGGACACCTGACAAAAACTAGCCAAAGGGGTATTCCACGCCATGGCATGTCATGCCCAGTATATAAACTTTGGGGAGTCACCTCAAAGGCCCAGATCACTGCTCAGGTTGGGCTGGGTATCTGCTGGTGGTTTTCTTGTGCAGCACTTGTGTTTATTGTTTGGTTTTTTTTTTCCTTTCCCTTTTTGGTTTTATATCCTCTCCCCTTGTTATTTCCTTTATCATTATTATTAGTAGTAGTAGCAGTTTTATGTTATACCTTAGTTACTGGACTGTTCTTATCTCAACCCATGGGAGTCACATTCTTTTGATTCTTTCTTCTCCCCATCCTGACCAGAAGTGTGTGTGTGTGACAGAGACAATGGCTGCGTGGTTCTGAGTGATTGGTTAGGGTTGAACCACGACAAGTCCTTGTCCAAAGTAAAATACTAGTGCAAATACATCCTGAGAATCTCTTGACCTGAGTAACTTTGTTCTTCTGCTTTATTCCAGAATTAAAAAAAAAAAACCAAGAGACTAAATCACTCCAAAATAGAAACCTGTATCTTTTTTTTCAGTCAGCTATTCACTACTAAAGACTTAGAAAAAGAAGCAGAAAGTAGTTTTAGAGGAAAACCTCTCTTTTGAAAAAAGCTGTGCTGTGCAGTACTAGCTGAGGGTTGTAAACTCTATCCCATTGAAGTAATCCTAAATAAAACATATTCAAACTAGTATTTCACCCTATTCAGTACATCAAAAAGAAAAAAAAAATGTCAATGATTTACTGATTAAATGCTTTATTTCACTAGTTGTCTAAAGCAAAGGTATTAACATATATCTTACTTGCATAACATAAAACAAAAATTTTCCATGTCACCCAACTTAAGCCACAAGTGTGTGATCCTTTTATTACTATTTTATATATTTTATTCTTTGAATCTTGCAATAATATCTTCCAATCTAATAAGTAATTAGACAACTTAGTACTTGCTATTTGAAATAATAAAAATACACTGAAGGTTCATTATTGGTGATTCAGTTTCTAAATTTAGTTCAGAAGCCATTTTTGCTTCAGTGGAGACATCGATTACTTTGCAGGGATAGTCACATGGTTCCTGGAGATAATGCTCACATTATAGTAACACATCCATTTGCTATATCCTGGGAGGAATCTATTAATCTCCACAGCATTTGCTAATTTATCATTGAGTAAAGAATCTTTAGTTTGTGAATTCAGCAGGATTATTGCCAGAGCTGACATACCATTATTGATGTCCCTGAACAGTTTACTTTATCTTATCTGATGACCAGTGGTTGCTCCTGTGAAAGAGTAAAAATTGCATTCTGAGAAATAGCACTTTCACCTGTGATGAGTTTTAATGCTTGCAGGAATGTAAGGTAACCCAAAGATGCATTTTTTAGAACAAAACCACTTTTTTAAAAAAAAAAAAGTTGACATGGTTTAAACCCATCCTGCAGCTCAGCACCACACAGCTGCTCACTTACTCCCCCCTTATGGGATGAGGAAGAGAATTAGAAAATGAAAAGAAAGAAAACTCATGGGTTAACATAAAGACAGTTTAACAAATAAAGCAAAAAACATACAAGCAAGCAAAGCAAAACACAGAATTCATTCACTACTTCTCATCAGCAGGCAGGTGCTCAGCCATCTCCAGGAAAGCAGGGCTCCATCACACGTAATGGTTACTTGGGAAGTAAAACGCCATCACTCCAAACATCTCCTTCCTTCTTCCTCCACCTCTACAAACCGAGCATGACACTATATAGTATGGAATATCCCTTTGATCAGTTGGGGTCAGCTGCCCCAGCTGTGTCCCCTCTCAGCTTCTTGTGCTCTCCCAGCTACCTCACTGAGTAGTGTGAGGAGCAGAAAAGGCTTTGATTCTGTGTAAGCACTGCTCAGCAATAATTAGAATGTCCATGAGCTATCAACACTGCTTCCAGCAGAAATTCAAACCATAACCCCATACCAAATATTATGAAGAAAATTAACTCTACCTCAGCCAAAACCAGCTCACAAATGTACCTCATAACCCAGGTATATATGATGTTGTTGCTGTTTTAGCACAAGCCTTGTGCTGACATAGCAACATAAAGGCATGTCAGGCCTTGTCTCATCTTGGCATCAGCTAGCTTTAGCCCAGCTTCAGCTGTGACAGCATATTTCCCAGTGGTTACATGCCTCTTGTCTAGCTTTTCCTGCATGTAACAGCAAAGTTGCCTAATGCTTAAATGACTAACCTCTGCCTTTTTCTTAGTTTCAGCTTAGTGTTGTGCTATTGTGCAGTTATTGTTCTACAAAACCCTAAGTTGAGTAAAGATCAATAATCATTGCATAACTTAAGTTATGCAGATGGATTAACATCAGACTTCATGAAAGTGTTCGAAAACATTGCTAAGTGAAAGTCAAAGAGCACCTATACACACAAACACACGTACCACTGTCAGCATGCTCCTCCTAGTGAAGATGGCTCCCCCAGCACCTGAGGGGGGAAGAACGGCTCTTATCTTTAGCTTCTGTCTTTTTTTGTGTATGAGACCAACAGCAGAGAAGATGGGCAGATGCTTTTCTTTAGAAGCAATTGTGCTTCAAGTATAAATCTTGATATTGCAATCATTTTCATATTAATAGATAAGATTAAACGATTGGACAGATATTCACTATTCAGCTAAATAAAGGTCTCAGTTTTACGCCTATAATGGCATTTCAGCTTGCAAGAAATGTTAGCTTATAAAGTTCAATCTTTCACTGATTAAATAGATCTTCTAAATAATTTCTACTTAAGATACTTTGAGAAATATTAAATATTCTGGTTTTCAATATTAATAATTAAGTCTCTTAAAAATAGGTCTGATTTACTTGTGTTAAATTCCTAAAATGGAAAAAGATTCATAAAAGCACCTGTAAAAATAAATAGCAATTGAGTTCATAATAATAAAGTCTATGATATGCTGGGTAGCTTCAAAATTCCTTTTTGAATTTGCTAGGAAGACAAAAGAAATTATTAATTGTTATTTACATTTATTAAAGTAATAATATAGTTCTTAAAAAAATATTTTGTGTGTTCAAATGCATTTTTTATATATTTATATAAATGTGTTCATGCATGCATCTATATCTAAGAAAGGCTATGAGTAAGATTTCTTAAAATTATTTTTTGCAAATGCTTAAAGGATTATTTGCTGAAGGTAGAAGAAAGCTAACTAAACTGACATGTTTAAAGAATAACATGGCAGTATATTAGCAAATAAAAATATCATGTATAGCTGTGCAACTGAAGGTTACACAAAACTTAAAAAATTACAGCTAAATGGTAACATAATTAGTGGATTATTCCATCAGGATGCCAACAGTTTAGACTGAAACCTGTTTAACATATGATATCTAGTGACTATTTAGAAAAGATCTGATATAATTTCTTTCAACTCAGGAATAAGCAACGAATTTAGATCTGCCCTGGGATTATTTACATGTGCTATAAAATTATAGATCAATTGCCTGTTTCTTCCAACTCAGAAATAGAAAACAATTTTAAATCTGTCTTGAGATTATTTGCGTGTAGTATACAATTATAGTTTAATTGTCTAAGGCATTTGTGATGATATAATATTTAAATATTTTATAATTGTAATGAATTAATGAACTGGAAATGAAAAACCTGAAGATTCAATCTTAATCTTTCCTTCAGCAGCCAGAATTGTCTGAGGTAAGAAATAACCTAATTGAATCACAGTTTATTATTTTGTACATTTGCAAACAATGAGAACCAGCCTTTCTGATCTTTTTGTGCTGTTTAAGAGGTGTCAAAATCCAAAGGTTATGGTAAATTTCAATTTCTAAAGATAAATATCTTTTGTTATGAGACATTTGCAGGAATAGGCATGCCACCTTACTTGCTATTGTAACCCTCTTTCCTGGCATAGCAACATGTCAAGAACAGGCGAAAAAAAAAAAAAGACCAAAACAAAAAAAGGCGGGAAAAGCACATGACCCTTGCAATCCTGTCTTGTGAGGAATCCAAAGAAATTGTGCACCTTTAAGCTGCCCTTTAAAGTCTTTGAAAATCAGTGACCTCTTCAAGAATTGCAAAGTTGGAACTGACTTGGTTTTGCTCCTTTGAATCCTGCCCATTAATGTTTAAGTATATATAAGAGAAACTGTGATTAATTTCCAAGTGTTTAAGGCCAAATGAGGTCGGTTTTTCTAGTCCTCTGAGCTGTGAAATTAAGTGCTCCTAAAAGCTGTAGGTAGACGAAAATATATCAATCTTCAGGATATTAAATTCTGTGGCTACAGAGAGAAAAGAGCAAAATCCAAGTCCTGCCAGTAATCTAAGATGGCTGGAGTATTAGATAATTAATTTTTGAGATAAATTCAATGGTCTTATTTCGGAGGTCCTTACCATAAGCTCCAAACTGAAGAGAAAAATCTGTCCCCACTGTTGTAAGGAAGCAAAAGAGTCTTCTGAACATCATATGAATATATTGATACTGCTATAAGAACATTATCTAAGAAAGATTTAAGGTCATTTTATATTTTGCATCAAACCTTTCTCTGATCAATATAGTATTTGTCTATTCACAGAAGTTTGGAGAAAGTCAAAGAGAAGAACAGGAAATAAGAAAGAAAACATTCAGTTACATTTTTTTCATGGTAGAAACAAACTTAAAATCATTCTTTAAAGCTTTAGGAAAGCTGCTTAATGCTCACACACAATAAATTCAATAGAAGGTAGTGTAGAATAGTACTCCTCCATGCTGAGAGCAATGTAAGCAATTCCCCCTTTTACCTTGACATCCACAAGGAAAGTACTAGGATGGGCTCTGTCTGTGTGGGACCTTGAATTCGCAGCTTGAGATTATCACACAGGATATAGTCCTATCCACTTTTTCTGCTTGTTTGCCTTTTTGTTGGTTTGTTTGCTTGTTTGTTTTACTTGAATCTTGAAAATAGCATATCTGTAAAGTATGCCACCACATGTTATGAAGTGTGAGTTCCATTGATATCTTATTTCTAGGCTGCACTAAACTGAATATAACAACCAAATACTGCATTTTACATTATCTTTGTAACTTTGGAAATTGTTGCTTTATTGGGTAGCTTTGTAAGTATCCATAAGGTAAGTTATGGAAGTATAACATTTCAAACTTCTATTAGATAAGCTGAACAACTTGAAATGTATAAATGTTTATTTATTTTCTCTTTTAATTGCTTTGTGTCGTCCCTCTGAGGCCTTTTCAGTGTACATGTATATTTTTGAAATTTGGTCCTTGAGTCTGGAACAATATTTTCATAGTAATCCTCTTGACACTACCTTTAGAGGCAGGATAGCTTCCCTATTTCTAATGGATATTCACCCTTTCATTTATCCAAGAAATGTACCAGGCCTATTTAGTGGAACACTGGACACAAAGGTCGTGTAGATTACTCAGTATGATCTCTTTTCTGAATCACTGCTTTACCATCTGGTAGATGGGCCAGATGTATGTCCTTGTGTTTAACTGCAGTTATTTTTGATTAATAATTATTAAGATTTGCTGAATTTTAAACGTTTTTCAATTCTTGGAGAAACACGCTGTATGTATGCTACAGGTTACTCTAAATGACAATGCATTATAAAACATACCCAATATGCTAAATATTTAGACTTATATACATTCTACATATTTCCCTTTTTAACAAGTTAGTGCAATTTTATTTTTATTTATTTTTTTAATGTGTTCTGCATCAAATGGCAACAACTCAGTTGCCACTGGGCAATTAATTAATTGCTTTCAAAGTAATTTGACTGTGAATATTGGAGAGAATACTTTTGTGTCAATACAGTTAAACAAATTAAACACAATCAAATGAAAATAACATTATGTTAGGGTTAACTCATTTGAGCTTTCACTTGCATTTTCAGCAACTTTGTTTTCTAGTTTCCTTTAATGTTATCAGCCTTATGTATCAATGTATTTCAGATCCCTGTAAGCATAATCGGAATGTCAGTTTATATAGAAACTTACTTATTTTTCAAATTAAAAACAAGGTAGAAATGGCTCTAACTTACAGCTTTTTGGTCTGGATTTCAAACATAAATTTTAAGACAGATTTTTTAATTTGGTTTCTCATTAAGAGTGAGAAGCTGGATGTGAAATTCAGGTCTGAATCTGGGAGAGCAGCTACCTGTCCAAGACTTAGGAGTGTTCTTCAATGGAAATTGGAAGTCAGAGTTGATATAGATCTGTGTTTTCTTTCATATAATCACTGCACATCGCAATAACCCTGGGTGTCTTGATTGGAATATAACTATAGATCACTTACTGACTTTAAACATGCTGGCTGTTTTCAGGAAAAGCAAAACTATGTCCATTTCATCTTCCTTTTCTTGATACTTTATTTCTTTGGAGGAAAACTGTAAATAATGTATGCTGACTGTGCCTTACTGCTGTCCTTGAGTAATCTTTATCCACATACCCTTGAGTGGACTAGATTCTTTGTAGTCCCATGTCACATGGGGACTCCCTAATTTCTAATGTGTGGAAAATTATACATTTTTAAAATTGAGTGAATTTTACCCTTGTTAATGTTCTTAGTACTTCTGGATTCACGGTGACGTTTTAATACGTCTTCTGAAGTTTATTAGTGAACGTCAGTGAAATGAAAAATAAAACAAACAAACAAAACCTTCATATTTCTGAGATACTGAAAATTTACTTTTCAGATGATAACCAGGAAAAGTTAAATAACACCCATCTCCTATTTTGTCTTGGGAAAATTTGTCTTAACAAGAGTCAGAAATTAAACATTTTTTATGTTTATCTGAAGCACAATAATGCTACTAAACCTGAAAAGAAAAAAGGTGTTTCTATTAGAACACAACAGACCGAATTGCCAAGTAAGACAATGAGGAATAAGTAGCCCTTTGAGTTTAGAGAATAATTGCTGGTCTCAGTGTGGAAAACAATTTTTAATTACAAGTGCAGAATTTTCCCCCTCCTCTCAGCTCCATATGTAAATCTAAAACCCCAATAAATATAGCATCTTACATTAAAAAGTATTGTTTCAGGTGGACTATGTTACTGCCACCAGTGTGAAATATTCCCAATCTTGTAACTGACTTTGATCGTTTCTGTTCTTTTCTATTTTTTATAGACATTTTATAGCTCTCAGTTCTTCACTGGCCTCCCAGTTATGTCTTCAGATTGCTACAAGGCATGAAAGGTTTTTTTGAGCTTTGCTGACTAGATGGCATTGAATGTTCTTCAAACTGAAGATGATGGCAAAATAAGTATGACTGCCTGTGATTACAGTGATTGCACTTGACCAGGCTTTTCTAGCCCTAAGCTCATGCGAAGCACAAGAAGAATTTCTATGTTAAATAGAAAAAAAAAATTAAAAATAAAAGTCCGGAGTTATTCCTTTTAATGTTCTGTTTGTCTAGATATAAGTAATACATTTAAGTATTTGTTCCTTTCTTTTTCATATACTATTCTTTACAATCAGTCTTCTATGCTGAAAAAATGTTTTCTTAAATCCTGTCATTCTAACTTTTCACATCAGTGGTCCCTTCACTTCAGCCACATTGAAAATGTGGTGAAAATAGTAAAAAAACCCCCAAACAACAGAATTACATCTTGTCAGTCTCCATTCTCAAATATCAAGCTAAGTATTTGACATTTGTATATTTATTGGCAGATCATATGATGGTTAAGGTTGTCTGTACTGGCTTCATGCCTTTTGCTATAAAAGCCACCCAAATGCACTTTATATGGGGACAGATTTCAGATAATACAGAGTGAGGAAATAAACAAAGAAACAGTCTGAAAATTCAAACATTGGGTTATATAACTGGCAAGTAAGTACTATATTTGTGCACCTGTTGTTCAAATCATTTGTAAGAGGGGAAATAAAAGTAATGTCTCCACCCAATTTTAAAAGCACTTTCCAATATTTGTTTCAGAGTTTTCCCAAAGCTTCTCAAAAGCTTCCTTCTCTCTGCTGCAACTGTTTCTTTGAACTCTCTGATACTTCCCAGCACACCAGCTTATTTCAGTGGAAATCCTTATCACATGCTATTTTTCAATTTAGTTTCTGTTGTTAGACAATAAAGAAATACAGTGAGTGGTGCAATGTAGAATTCTATTTTCCTCCCTTTCCTTTCCCTTGATATAAATATATGAGCAAATATGTCAACAAAAACAAAAAAGAAGAAAAAATGTTGCTGTGGAAATGGAAGAATGTACCATTATTATTTTTTTTTTTCTTCATTTAAATAACTTCAGTGTGACACTGGAATGGTTTTGCTAATCTCAGCAGCTGAAATTACTCATCACACTTCAATACATGTCCTTTATCTTGAAGATTTGCTCTTATAAAATATCACAAAGACATAAGAAAAAAAAGCGTGCTTTTTATTATGACCAATAAGCTATTTAGGACTATGTGTTGTGATTTTACACAGACATATCAGGTGAAAAGTTCGCCATATTTTAATCTTACTTTTCTTTATTTCCCACTGCCTTTCTTTTTTATCTTTCTTCTTTGCAGTACAAGGCATCCATTAAAACAGCAATTCTTTCACAGAAACAAAGCTGTGATTGAAATTTTGCTAAATCATTCAATGAGAGTTTTGTCTAACTGACTCCTCCCACACTTTGCTAAACCTTGCTAAAAATTTCAATGAGTTGTTATATGGTAAATTTGCAGGGATAGTAATGTGGTTAGAATTATACATATACTTTCATATTTTGCTCAAGAGGCACATTTTAACCGTTATATGTTTATTTTTGCAATGTCATTTTTTTGTATATCAAGTAGTCATCCTTTTGGACTCACCTTTTAAATTAAATCATATGTCTTCAATCCTACTAGCTGGATAATTATCTACACCTTGTGATTTTAAGTATTTTAATGGCTAAAAATAATTGTGTGCATATCATAAATTTACCACTGCTTTTCAGCAGCATAAGTGCATTTCAATTAGCTTTCTATGGAAGTGCTGAAGTGCAAATTCTTTTCAATTAAAATCAGTATTTATCATTTCAGCTCATTCTGCAGTGATAATTTCATTGATTTGACTTAGTACACACGTAAGCCCAAGTGTATTTACATATAAAATGCCACAGGGCTTAGAAGCCCTAATATAAACAGTTAGGTCAGTGTTTTTATCGTCTGGTAGCACTGGGCTCCCACATAATAAGATATTTTGGCAACCTTATAGTTCAGTATGTGTTGTCCAAGGGAGAAGGCATTTTTGTGGTTTAACATTGAAAAAAGGTTTCTGGATTGTGTCCATGCACTAAGTACTGCTGCGCAGTTGTTGATACCGCACACCCTAGGATAACCAACAGCAGCATGTCATTGACAGAGTGGATGGCTTCCATTTAATTCTCTTCATTTGGATTTTGTTAGAATGGTATTGAAAATGCAAGAGTGGTTTAGTTCTAACATTAGTGCCTGGATTTTTAGCCACAGAACTGATGCTAACTCTAATGGGAATAGTAAATCGCTTGCATTTCTTTACAAATACCCTTTAGTGATTTCCAGTGACTGCTACTCATGTTTAATATACATTGACTCTGTTTACTTTCAGATTAATGTAGTTTGGGGTCTGACATTGATATACAGACAGTGGATACACTCCACTCCATCAGAGTTTTGTGATGAATACCAGCCCTCTTCACAGAGCATACTCAGTTGAGTCCAGAAGTACAGGGCTGTTCACCGCACTCCTTATCTGACATCTGACGGAGAGACTTTGACAGGTTTTGGAAGTGCAGATCACTTGGCTGGTGCCATAAAGAAATCATGGGGTCACAAAGGGGAAGCGAAGGCTTGGGCTGAAAACATGAAAGAGGGATACTAAACACCTAGAACTATGCTAATAGGAGCAGTGTCTACAGAAATGTTTCTACTGATTATATTCAGCTGACGTCTGGATTCTGTTTTTAGGACAAAGATGCATTTCTTGTATGACCTTGGAAAAGACATCTTGGATAAAATTGTTACCGTCTTGAAGGTGACTGTAAAACATCCATTCATTTCAATGCACTATATTGTGAATATGGAGTGCTGCAGCATGCCTTGGTTAGCTCATATGCAGTTCAGATACAATTCTAGTGGGCAAGACAGTGTTAGAATGTCAGTAATGCAGTATTATAAATTTTGACAAGTAAAATAACTTCAGCTGGTAAGCACAAGTTCAGAGTGACTGTAATGCTTTAGTTTGTTTTATAATAGCTGACATTTCTCCAATACTCCTACCTCAATAGCCCCTCTATGAATCCATTATTACTACATTAAAATAATTGTCCATAACCAACCCATTTTGACATGTAAAATAATGAAATCTATATATAAAATACAGACTAACTAAAAACTGTTTTGCACCTGTAAGGTTTCTTGAGTGGCACTTCCATAGTAGAGCTCTCCATGTTGTTGCAATCAGAAATTTTTATCTCTGCAACTTCAGAGAGAGAGAGAGCAAGCTGAGAAAGCACATGAAGCTTCATGCAAAAACCCCCCTGACTTGCCAAACTGCACAAAGTCATTGGCAGAGAGTAGAAAGAACAACAAAATTGGATAGAAAGTTTAAAGTGATGGATAACATTAAATAAATGGGCAAACTTGATGGTGTCAGTGAAAACACTGGCTATACCTTTAAGGTAGCTGTGGAATAAAGAGGTAGCTGCTTCACAGCATCCCTATGGAGGGCTGCAGTGGTATATCCCTGAAGTTATGACTTCTGGCTTTGTTGTATCTTATGCCAGTTGAGGGAGTCCACAAAAGAACTTGTTCCTTGGTGTATTAACGTAGGTAGATATAGATAAGGTGCAATGTTGACTAGTGCCTTTTGGAACTATAAAAACAATATAACATTTTATTTACTTTCTTTGGAAAGAAGTCAAAGGAGGAAATACAGTACTGTCTATCAGATTTCCCTACTGAAAGCAGCCCTGTAGTCTGCTTGTCTGCTTTTCTGCATAAAGCTCATAACATCCTTTCTTTCTGCTTTGAAAAATTCATTTATTCTATGAAAACCCACTGGAGAAAACAGGCTTTTATACAGTCAGAACTACTCAGCCAGATCATGATTTCTAATATATACAACAGTGTTAGCTCAAGAATAAAAAGGCACAATTCCCAATTTGAGCAGGATATTCATAGAAATATATGAAGACACAGCCATCAATCAAAATTTTGAATCCCTGAAAATTAAACTATGAGACAATTTGTTCTTCAATGTTAATCCAGAGGTGGAGATTTGATTGTATTTCTGTTTCCAGAACATCATTTTTGACATCAGCAGTAAGTCTAGCTTTTTCCGTTTCTGTGAAGAATACTGCTTTCTCCAATGAGCACACCCTGAAAAAAAAAATTAAAAAAAAATCGCCCAATTGAACAATTCTTCTTCTTCCTTATACATGAAATTTGTTTTTTTAGGATGATACATAGTGATAAGGAATCAGCATTTTATTTTTTCAGCTTTCCCCACAAATAAGTACATAAGACTTTCTCATAAAAATAGTAGCATAAAAGAAGCAAGCAGCAAATTTTAAACAAAATAATGGAAGTAGTATCCTATCCCTTGTG